>JAZHYW010055915.1:0-12500 GCA_037355805.1 Ixodes ricinus | reverse complement strand
GCTTGCTTGTCGTGCGCTCTCGTGGCTCCCTTCCCGAGAAAAGTACCCCTCAAAGACGGACCGTCCCGGACCGTCCTGTCTTCTGGCCTACCGTTAGAGTTACGCCTGGTATCCGAATCGAGACCTGGACTCCCATTAAAGATCCGCGGAGGCGCCTTAGCACCTGGGTGCGGGAAATTGGTTTAACCCTCAGAAAGTGTGACTCGAGAGTTGTCAGTTTTGCCGGACGGAACGACTATAACGGGTGCTGAGTTCTTTAAGCTACTCCTCCATGGCAAATGTTTCTGCTCCGCTGAGCTTTGCAACGCGTATTAGTCTGACGACGTTGTTTAGCATTTCCGCTTGCTGAATCATTCGGCACTTTCCCTCGAATGCTTGCAGCGACTGCCTTTAGGCTTTCACTGCGTCCCATTGGGAGACGTCAAGCAGCTATGAATTAACCATGGCCGCTATGCTGCGGCGCCACTTTGTAGCCGCAGTGACGTCCACGTGCCAAAAATGCGCTCCGTTATGTCAGGACCTCGGGAACTGCCACTGTCACAAAATTTGCGCGGTGATCCGAAATGTACTGTGGAGCGGCGGAAGACGCGATATCAGGACATAAACAATTTGAAAGGAAATATGCCCTGTCGATACGGCTTTGAGAGTCGCTGCGTAACGACATGTAGCCAAAAGCATTGTTTGTTTTTTTGTTTACCAAGCTGCCCGTAATTTAAAATATTGAATAAGTCGCCCTAACTCTCTGGCTGTGGACCACTTCTCCCAGGTTCCCAAACATCATTAAAGAAATCATTCAAGCAGTTGAAATCACAAACAGCGAAAACTTGGCGATTCCCGGAAAAAATGTGTATAATAAATTGTTAAAAAAATCCACTATTTCCGCTGTGTCAGAGATTGCAGTAATACATTTACTGTAAAAAATTACTGCAAAGCATTTATTTATTGAGGTAATGACATATGGATGAGTTACTTTTCCAGGGTGGTAAGTAATGTAATAAAATATTGTGTGGGTATATTTTGAGAAAAAGGCCCTCATTACTTTTAAATTACTTTTTTTTTCTCGAAGTCGGAAAGTTCGTTTCATGTCGAAATGTCATGAATGATTTATTGGAGCAAATAAACGAAGGTCATCTTAACGCAAAGCCGCGCACAAAAAAAATACGACACACGGACAAAGGCGGGCTTGAAAGACGATGAAGGCGGAGAAAGTCTTTCGCGTAAAAACGTCGCTGTAGGTCATGATGGCTAACGAACTCCAGACAAGAGGGATTCATGGCCAAGGTCATAATGACGGTATTAAACACTGCTGTCCGCCCGTAAGCCGAGATTGAAATGGAAGCTACAGAACCGCCCGACCAATCAGCCCCCTCTCGTTATTCACCTGATCCGTCTCTACGCGAAGGTATGGGCTAGGGCGCTGCCACGTGGCGAAAGTGAGACGTACGTCTTGTCCAACGAGGACCTAGCTTCTACTCTAGGTAGTCTTAGTTTAGAGGTGAACGGAGTATATACTTCGTTCACCCATAACCTGACATTACGGTGAGAACTGTGAGCTCACCGGAACCTACGAAACGCCGTTTCTTTATTCCCTCGCCCCTTCGCGCCTAGGGTATGAACGACAGCGTGCTTACGTTGCGAAAGATACAAGCGTGACTGTCCAACAAGCATGTAGCTTCCACCGCATTGTCAGATAAAATTAGCGCAAACGACAAGAGAAGAGAAATGTGGGACAGGACAGAGCGCTCTGCCCTGTCCTACATTTATTTTCTCTTGTCGTTTGCGCTAATTTTATCTGATCATGTGTAACCAGCTAGACCAACAGATGATATTGTCGCACTCTCAGCTTCGGGATGAGCGGTTTATAGGCTACAATGCGAAGGGAACGTCACCAGGAAGGTCAAAACATTTTAAAACCTGGAAGACTGTAGACGCAGACCTCCAACCTTTTTGCTGTTACGTCACGCAGAGTTAACACTGACCTCCTGTGATCGTGAACATGAACGACGATGAATAAACTTTTATTGCATAATGCTTCAAAAAGGACCCATAACGTTTTGTGCGTAGCCTATGACTTGGTAATTAAATATTTACCTTTTGTAGTCGGAAAGGAGAAAAATGTGCCTCTCACGATATGCATATTTGCCTTTTCTAAGATAGTTTATCCGGGAATAAGCTAACCAGCAGATATCTCCAGCCATTTCTTGGGAAAGTACACATTTTGAGAAGTTCATGTCATCAGGTTCCTCAACTAGTAAAGCATCTTCCCAGCAAACATCCATCACCACTGAGTATCAATGGGCAATAACTTGGGGATCTTCGTGTTTTTATACAGTACTCATTGAGAGGAATGCCGCGAAATGCGTCGACTAGTGGTCTTGATCAAATTTAATTCTACTGAGTTCGAGTCGTGTGGAAAACGTTTTACCTGACAACTTCAAGGAAAACTAGCTTCCATGCACCTACTAAAGTTACTTATACGAACTGTAAGATTTTCAAAATCACCAACACGGACTAATATCTCCACTTAGCTAAGGACCTTCGCCGTTGGACAAATAGCGAAACCGGTGAGTCAACTGTCTGAGAGCTATACATAAAGCAGAAGTTATCCATCATATTTAAAGCATCTTTCGTGTGCCCCAGCGGAACAACTTTTCAGTGTGGTTCACCTGTAGGCGCATGAGTCTTTTGCGAAAAGAACACGATCTAAGTTCTAGGATATACACTGTAGATAAAGTGAACACGCATTACTGCATTCAGGCAGTGAAAAGTAAAAGGTAATACCGATGTAATTCCCTGACATATTGAAATTGAATGTAATATATTAATATCCCATACAAAAATGTCCTATGGTCGGCTATAGAAAATTCTTTGTATGGTCGGCTTTAGCTATTTGGCCCAATTAGCTAAAGAATTTTCTATGGCTGTCTTTAGCATTTTTTATGGTCGCCTTTATGGGCCTCTTTAGCTTTGTCTATGGCCCTATCGCTGTCCAGCCATAGCGCTCTTTAGCTTGTCTAATGGTTGTCTAAAGACTTCTCTATGGCTTACCCTATGGCTCTCTTTAGCCAGCAAACTCTAAAAAAAATTTACTTCAAGTACCCCTGACTTGGAACGCTACATGGTAGATATACATACATGCCTGAACACACAGAATACACAGAACACAAGCAGAACACCACCCCACACAACATCAACAACGCAGCGACACCGGACCCCTCTCTTCGTATGCTACGTTCGCACTAGCTGTATATATGGCAGTCTAATTTTTGAATCCGACTTTCTCGGTGACCCATCATTTGTCGCAAAAACACGGAGAGGCGGAGCGAATATTACTCGTACTTTATACATTATTTGAATTGTCTCTTGGAATAGCCCCCATCTCTTAATTCAACACCCTGAAAAAAGCAAATGTAGATCATTAGGCTAATTAACTAAAATTTATTAATTATCTTTTTAATAAGTTTGATGAATCACGTTGACAATGCAGTGATGACATGCAGTACACTGGTGCTGAAGATTGCAATCAAGCTATTGCTTGATTGCAGTGTTCGGCGCCAGTGTAATTTATTTTCACTTTTGGGCGGTAATAATTAATTTTAATTGTTGCACAAGTATTTTAATGGATTTTTCAAACAAACAATATTACTGGTTTTCACGACTCGTTGCAACAGCAGAGAACATATCTTGGGTCATGGTTTGTCACCGGCATTAGAGAAATTTAGTATTGATTTAATTTTCTAACGTGGAGTGTTTTTACTAAAAAAGTAAGCGCCGGTAGTGATTTTCTATAGGCGTAGAAAGAAAATTTATTGGTTCTTAGTCTTTAGACTCGGGGCCATAAATTTTTCTATAGACGGGTAAAGACAATTCATTGGTTTCCAGTCTTTAAACTCGGGGCCAAAGAATTTTCTATAGGCGGGTAAAGAACATTTATTGGTTCGCTGTCTTTAGACATGGGGCCATGTAATTTTCTATAGGCTTCTAAAGAAATTTTATTGGTTCCCAGTCTTTAGACTCAGGGCCATAAAATTTTCTATAGACGGTTAAAGACAATTTATTGGTTCCCAGTCTTTAGACTTGTGGCCATAGAATTTTCTATAGGCGGGTAAAGAAAATTTATTGGTTCCCAGTCTTTAGACACAGGGCCATAGATTTTTCTATAGCTGGCTGTAGCTGTCTTTATGGATTTCTATGGCCGACCATAGAGGGCCATAGGGGGTGATAGCCTGCCATATAATTTTCCATAGACGACCATAGACCATTTTTGTATGGGATAGTTCCTAGTGTGCATTAATATGTATCGTAATATTATCTCAAATGGCAAGTGATGAGGCGGCGAATAACTAAGTAAACTGAAGATTTAATGGGGCTTACTTGTGCCCAAAAATAAAGAGAAAACAAAAGATAACACCAGAACGTCGAGGGTGTCGAAGTCGGCGTAAGAGCAAAGTTGAACAATAAGGCTTGACTGATTGCGGCTCGCCACGCGGAGCCCCTTATGTACACGCGTGGGCTTCTGGAATAATATGTGTAGAAGGTTCGGCGTGTAGAACATTCTCACCTCGAACAAGCAACACGGTTCTCGAATTTACAAGAGCATTACGTTAGGGTCAACAAAAACGCGTCCCCGCAGTCACGAAGCGAACCCTGGCTTTTTGCGTGGAAGACACGCGCGATAACCGTTAGGCCACGAGCGCGCTACCTGCTTTGTCAGCTGCGCTCGCGGCAATAAGGTTACATTTAAAAATGTTCAAGAGAGTAATAATTCAAGTAATATAATTTCCGAAAGAAAATTTGTCACATCTATGCTTTGCTAGTGCGTACACGTTAACTGCTCGAATCCCCTGATTTCCATGATAAAATAAACCGTGGTAACCCCGCAGTCTAGATCTTCAATGGAAACCCTTCCCGTCAGAATTCACCACCAAAAGCGACAACTCCTACGCCCACAGAAAGGAACGAACTCTAGAGGAAACAAGCATAAAAAGGAAATTCGGAGGACACTTAAGCTTCCCCTTCAAGAGTGGAATGTGATACACAGTAGGGCCCGTACGCATCGCCTTTTCCTTCGCCGTGCAAGCGTGCCTTGCGCGGTCGGTGAATCTAATTTGGGCTATCAGCCCGAGCGGACGTGCTCATGGATCACTCCACGCAATCGGCGGCGGCCGTTATCGGCCGCGATGAAAGGAGTGTTACTTTTTTGCCTAAAGATTACCGTCAGCAACTGGCTTCTCTACCCATCGGAGATGCTGCAAAGCTCAGCGTGATACTTCATGCTGACTTGCCAGGTCGACCGTATATGATCGAGGATTTCCGAGAGCCGTTGAACAAGGTGGCCGTTTAGCCGGGCGTGGCTGGTCTGGGTGGTTTCCAGATGAGCTACGTCTGGCTTCGCAACTTGCGCACGCTGTAAGACAAGGCCAAGCTTTTGGAAGCCGGTCACATGGAAGTTAAATGCCGGTCTTGTCTCGTTGTTGGCCCGAGTCGAAGAAAGCTTCGCATCAAGCTTCCCTGGGTTACATTCTACGTCCCGGTGGACACGGTGAGCCGCGCCTTTGAAGCTTTTGGCGTGGTCAAGAAGATTATCCGCGAAAGGTGGAAAATTGATGGCTTCGTTGACGTCGAGTCCGAAACGCTGGTCGTGAGGATGGACCTGAACCGAGGGCGCCGCCCTGGAAAGCCTTCTGTACAGGCTGCGGATTTGTGGGAGGAAGTTTCTCGTTGTCGTCCCCGGCCGGGTGTCAATCTGTCTGCGGTGCCCCCGAACAGGCCTTATACGTCGGGACTGTGGGGTGCCCTTGTGCGCCCAGTGCCGGGTCTTTGGACACGAGGCCGCGGCGTGCGTTAAAACTTACGGCCGCGCCACCGGCATCAACACCCAAGAGGCGCCGGATGACCTCGACCTCATAGACTAGTTTGAAGCTGAGAAAGCGGCATCAGCGGCAACGGTGACGGTCCCGGAAACCTCACGCGAGGCCACGGCTGTCGGCGCAGTCTCGGTAGAGATGACGCCAGAACCCTCGGCTTCGGCGCCGACGGTCAAGGCGACACCCGGGGTCTTCAAAGACGTCGCGCATGAGAAGGCCGAGAAGCCTGTCGGGCCTGGTGCCACCGCCACGACAGAAGAATACGACGGCAAGGTCATGGGCGGTGACGATGCTAAGGCCAGGGACGGCGACAACGCCAAGGGCAGCGACGACACCAAGGCCAGAGGTGGCGACGACACCAGGGCCAAGGGCGACGACGGCACCAAAGCGAATGACGATGGCGACGCCAAGGGCGAAGACAAAGCCGATGGCGAGGACGACGGTGACGATGAGAGCAGGCCCATGAACGTCACGGCGGGTACGATACAAAAGCGGTTCGACGAACTAAACCCTCACGCTAGAGAAAGGCAACTACGAGGCCTCTAGCGCGAGTGGGTCGGCAGGGTGGGACATCACCGTGAGCGGTCAACGTCGCGCCCGCGCACAAAGGAAGAACCGAAGTGAGTCGCTGTGACCTTGACTGTAGTGTTGATTTTCCTTACTTTGTGTTTTTTTATTCTTTCAAAGCACCATGCTGTCCGGTTGCTTCTTTAAACCCGAAAGTGCTATAAAAATTGTTGCGGGTAAGCATGTTAAACGTGCGGGGTTTGTGTTCACGACGACTGCAACGCCAACTTAACCGCCTCTTTATCGATCACGATCTCGATATCGTGGCGGTTCAGGAGTCAAAGATGGAAAGTGAGGGCCAGATGGACAGCATGGTGCGGCTGTTCGCTGCCGCGATACGATGTCTGCGTTAGCTACTGCCGTCGAAATTTCCGGCGGAAATCTTTTGTTTTTGCGAATTTTTTTTTTTTTCACTGTGGAAAAAGGTGGTTAGTGATGAGTTGGGACGCTTTTTTGTGATTTGTTTCGTCTAATCTCTACTTCCGTGTTTTGTGCATTGACGCACTTAATAGAGTAGATAAACGCGTATTGTGTTTTGAGTTCCTTGATAAGTATGTTCAAACCGATCGGAGCGTCATCTTGCTGGGTGACTTCATGTGTGTGTGCGCTTCGCGACAGGTCAAATAGTGGTGGGTTTAGAGATGAAAGTGCTTCATCTTTTGGGGGCATAGTTCAAAGTTACGGTCTGGAAGACGTTGCCAACTGCGCGTCAAGGGGGGGGGGGGGGGCTCTACTGTTTACTCACTTTCAGGGGACAAGTCACGCGCGCCTTGACAGGGTGTACGTTTCCGCCGATTTGCTAAGAGCGTGTAAAAATATATGCTGTAGAGCATGTGTCTTCTAGCGACGACTGCCTTGTTTCGTTTTCACTGTGCTCATCCAAAGAGACGCAAAAAAGTTTAGTCAAGACCTTTGGAAATGCAATACCAAGCTCCTTCGGGAGGAATACTTCGTTAATTCTGTTCGCCAAACCTTAGAAGAGTTAGCGAGGGCGGGAGGAAACAATTTTGGGGTAAAGTGGGAGCTTTGTAAAAAATATGTGAAAATGAGGGCTTTAGAACGACTTAGGTGTTTCGAAATATGAACAGGAAAAGTTAAAGCTTAAATTGAAGCACTTGATGAAAGAGTTGTTATGCGAAGAATGTGTATCCCCTGGGCTTTTTACTGACGATATAATAAGCCTTAAGAAGCATCTGGAAGCATTGGATATTGATCAGTATCAGGGAGCTATCGTACGGGCGCGTTTGAAACGCTTATCTGAGAGGGAGATGCCCAATAAAAGAGCTGTTGGCATGGAAAAAGACTTGCGGTTGAAAATAAAATAAGTGAAGTTTTTATTGAGAAACGGTGACCAACGATAAGCAGACTATTGAGCAAGCTTTTGTTAGTTGATAGAAAGAGCTCTTCAGTTATCGCACACCCAAGTGTGGTGATTTCCGAAATTTATTTTTACCGCTTATGCCGAAAGTGGTTGACGACGCCAAGGAAAGACTAGAACAACATATTATGTTAAGTGAGATAGAAAAGGCAACAGATGATTTGAAGATGGGAAAATCACTTGGGCTTGTTTGTTTGGGAGACGAATTTTATAAAACGTTTCAGAACCAAGTGACTCCTTTCTTGCATTGTGTGATTGCCGAAGCGTACCGACTTAAAGTTTTACCCTCGTCCTTTTCGTTTACCCACACCGTTTTAATTTTAATGAGCCAGGGTCAAGTAAAGCTCCACTTGGTCGGAGCCTACCGCCCGATTACCTTGACAAATGTTGATTATAAGATCTTTATTGAAGGTTCTGGCGGTGCAAATACAGGGAGTTATAAACCTTTTAGTCGGTCCTCACCATGCGTGTGGCTACAACGGGAGAACTATAGTTAACTAACATGCATGTAGAGCAAAGTATTTTAGAGTGTTGCGATGCTTTCCAACAAAAGGTAGCGGTACTTCAAGTAAACCTTATGAAAGCTTTTGATCACAACTGCGCCACCAGCCTCGTGGTGAATAAGAGTGTGAGTGAGCGCATCCCCTTTTTTCTTCCGTACGACAGGGATGCCAACGTTCCCCCCTTTGTTTTTTGCATTTTCCTTGAGCCCTCTTGCCTTAGTGTGATCCGTAGTGGGGAAATTCGCGGCTTCGTGTTACAAGCAACAGAGGTTCGCATTTTGCCTACGCCGATGATGTAGCTATTTTTGTGCTAATCAAGAAAGCGTAAAGAAAGCCATAAACCTAGCAGTGAAGTTCTGCGAGCACAGGTGTAATGCTGTGAATTGGCAAAAGTGTGTGGGCTTTTGGCACAGTGACTGGCCCTCAAAACCCAATGTTTTTGAGCGTGTGACGTGGTCAACCACGCCTACGCGTTATCTTGCAGTCCCAATGAAGCAGTACAGTGACAACACAGAATTTTGATGCGAACGAACTCAAGCATTACGCAAAAAGGCAGAAAAGTGTGTGTGTGCTGGGGGTGGGGGGGGGGTAAGGGCATTTAAATTGTTGCACGTGCCTCCGTTCGTCATTTTTTTTTGCCTCGAAGATCGTGTATTTGTTGCAGGTGTTGCACTGTTTTCGAGTCAACATTCAGTGATTGCATCGTGTTTTTGCGGATTTTATTTGGGGCTTGTGTTGGGAGCGTACGAGCCGACTAACATTTTTGTGCGTGTGAAAGATGGTGGTCTGGGTCTGTCGCATCTTTTTGTCAGACAAAAGGTGAATAGGTTTATTTCTCTAAGGGACCAAAAGGACCGCTTTTTTCTCACAGTCATTCAGGTGCGGCTGCGCAGTGCGCTGCCCAAGTTTATTGTCTCGACATATGCAGACCTCAGCTCCGATGTGCGAGGTTATTTGAAAGAAGTTGTTTCCGCCTGCCGGTTTCTAGTGGCTCGTTTTTCACTTGAATATCTGTCCAGTGTGTCGAGCAAACGGCTGACCAAAGACCTGATTGTTTCTCTCTTTCCCACTCCGCTGTGACGTTCGGTGTTCAACGCGGGAATGGGGCAGGATGTTTTAAAACGTGTTAAGCGAATGTTGGTCCCTGCTTACACCAAAACTCTTTTTAAGCTACATAGTGAACCCCTGCCGGTTAAAGTGTGGCTAGAAGGGAAAAGTGTCCCTGTAGCGTGGTCAGTGAACTGTCTTTTGTGTAAAGAGCCGGAATTAATAGAGCATGTGTTCCTCAACTGCTGGGACGCAGTGTTTTTGGGACGTCCTTCAAAGCACTTTGAAAAAAGACCTTCGGTTAACGCCTCGTGGGATCCGCTTTCTTTGTGTCGAGGGAGGGAATAATCTTGTGCCATATGACGTGATCATGCTTGTCGGCCCACATAGTTTGTGGCGATGTCGTATGGCGGTCAGACACGCAGACGTCGACTTGGGGCCTGCGCTTAAGAATTTTGTTGAAACAATTTCTTACCTAAAGAAAGTGTTTAAAATGCAGCAGCCTCCTCCCGACTATATGCCGCTTTTTGAGAAGTTGGCGACCCTCAAGGATTCATAACTGATTGGATGTGTTTGGATTTGCCATCCCTCTTTTGCTGTTGCTGTTCTCTTGTGTACATTAGCCATTGTGGTTCTGGTTTGTTTCTAACCTTTCAGGATTCTGTAATCTTTCATGTGTGCCAAAGTCAGGCAGTAAAGAAAAAAAAATTGCGTGGTCCGGTTATTACGTGTCTGTCTCGCGGCGAAGGGTGGTTAGTTCGAATCCCGCCTAAAATTCTTTAAGTTTTTCTTTAGGGCAAAATAATTTCTTTATGAAGTGAAATCATTTGAGACATGCGACGACCGCATTACATCATACATTTCATTAACTCTCATTTTACGCATGATGTCAGCTTTAACGTGAACATCGTGGGCTGTTTAAACTTTTCGCCCAAGGTCATGTGGCTATGAGGTCGTGACCCTCTTCACCAATCAGGATTTTTGCGGCACGCCACCGACTCCGGCCTTCCGCGCCACGCCACCGACTTCGGATTTTTTCTAGACACTCTAGTCACGACACGAGCTCCTTAACTCATTCGCGTTAAAATGACAAATGTCATGCCTAAAACAATAAAAAAGACCAAAACTAAAGGTGCCCTGTAATAAAACAGCAACAACAACAACAACAGTGATTAAATTTACGATAGCGCTCTGTGCTGTTCGTCTCTTTCAGTTGTCTCTTCTTTTTTAGAGCTTTAACCTCTGAGGTATAAATCACCAACTAGTAACAATTGCATACTCTTCTGTCTACTTCCTATTTCACGTACGGCTTTTGTGAAGACCGTTCGGAGGTGCTCGAGACCGTCGTGATTGACAGCGTTCTTCTGGTCGCGTTAACACGGTCGGACGCGAAGACGCCTTTGCTGAAACTCACAAACGTGAACGAATCAGTGCTGTCATTGGGTTCATCAGGAACCTCAAGGGGAATTAGACGCGCCTCACGCACGACACTCCTCGACTAAGTTTCTGCGCACTTGTCCGCGACTCAGAACTGAGGGGGGCGAGTTCTAGACGGTGCTTGTCGATAACCAGCGAGCTGCTGGACCCGCCGTCCAACGTGTCACCGGCGCTGGCACCAGGGGTCGATGGTCCAGTAAAGGTGCTATGCTGAGCTGCGTCATCAGGCACAGAAAGTGCCGCGTGTGAGGAGGTGGTACCAGCGGCGTTGTTGGGCGAGCCCGGTGAACTCGGCGGGGCAACGCCGGTGTGAACTCTGAGGAATTTCATCGCCATGTGCAGTCCGCTGTGGCATCGTCATGACCGCGTCTCTTGCACGAAGAGCTGCTGCCATTGGTTCGGTGACCGAAGACCCCGCACTTGCAGTATCGAGGTGTTCGACACGCCACTCAGAAGCGACCCTCATGGCCGCAGGGAGTACACACCCGTTGGATATCCCGATACTCACATATAACGTGTTGCCTAGCGAAGTTGATGAAGTTGGGAACCGCTTTTTTCATCTCGATGCGGACGACGCTCGTCCCGGTGTACTGTATGGGACGGTCTTATAGGTCAGATGTGATACACCGAGGATCTTACCGTACGGGTTAGCATATTTTGAATGGCGTTGTCTGGGACCTGGGGCGGAGTGGGAACACCGATGCATAAATCGCGTGCGTGGAACCACAGGTTTAAGTGGAACCGCGACGTTACCAATGTAGCGGGCTGCTCTACGTTACCGAGTTCTGGGCCGTCTCCGCAGTATTGACGGTTGGGAGAAACTTGCTTCCACCACGATGCCGGAGGTGGTTTAAACCACCACTTCAGACATTGACATCCAGTGCGTTGATATTGTAGTAAACAGGAACCTCAGACGGCACTGAGAATACGAAGAACTGGGCCTTCGAGGTGAATTGCCAGGGTATCCTGGCCGGCACCAAGGCGTGGGGCCATTGTGTCTCGCGTGACGACCTGAAACGCCGGCCACAGGGATGAGGGCCACGGTGGTACAATCTATACGCTCAAACTAGCGTTGTGGCTAGCAGCGAAAAGTTGCCATTGCCATAGCAATTTTCGGTTCATTCAAACTTCAGTAGCTTCAAAAGAGTAGTCCAGAGCCGGACGCACCAGGTTCATCCGGCCACACAATCGCACTGAAAGCGTTCCTTGCTAATATAGGAGTATTTCGCGCTACGCATGCAATCCGCTTATCAAGAACTGCAATCTCCACATATATTTTACAGAGGTGGTTTTGCTCCTGCGTATTTAAGGACAGAAAAATTATACTTCAATGCCATCAGAGAACTCTCGCCGCATATTGTGGCGTTGCGAAGAAGTGCGCTCGTTTTGCTGGTGTGTAGATCAACATCACAGTATTGAAGAAACTTCTCTATAAACCAACCCGTCACTAGCGAATTTACATCGGTTTACTATGATTAAAAAGGTCCAAGAGAAACTGATCATTCCTTGAACTAAGATAGAGACCATACGGGGACCTCGGCGCCACTTTAAAAGGATCCAATGACATTAGCCACACAGTAAAAAGGTACCGTTGGAGGAGGCGGAGGGGAATAGGAGGCAGAGGGGAAGGAGAGGTTGGACGTGTTTGAGGAGAGAGGAAGAGAGTGTGAGACGGAGGGACAAAGAGGAGCGAACGGAAGG
>JAZHYW010055914.1:0-82212 GCA_037355805.1 Ixodes ricinus | reverse complement strand
AGACAGCTTGAATTCGAACTACGAAAAGATGCGCTTAATCATTCTTCAGAAAATTCAGGATTTAGATTTCGTTTAGCTCCTCACTTGGTTTGCATCCCGTTCTTTGCTACTGCGATATTGCCTTGGCCATCTTTAACCCTGCTTACGGGCGTAAAAGAACGCTTCGAACAGTTGATAAAGATATCGATATTTATTCTTCAGCCAGAAAGCCACGGTGAGTTGCCGAGGTTTCATGTTCATTGATATCGGCAGTTTCATAATGCCGTTTCAAGAGTTACCATTGTGTGACATGAAAGGAGCGCGTGACTAAAATATCTGACGCTTTAGCCATACTCCGTCTCCACTTCTAGCGTGAGCTGTAGCAGAAGCTACAGCAGTCCCGCTTTCAGTCACAAACAAGCACGCGCGCTGCGCAGTGCACTCACGTTGTTCAGGGCCGTGACCTCAACTTCGAACGCTTCACTGCTCTGATGCGCAATAAAATTAACGCTGTGCCAACGCAATTCTGTACATTCAGCGGCCAGTAAAGTATCGCCTAACTTACATTGCCAATAGTCATCTTCTTTGTCAGCAATACAGACGATAATAGCGAAAGTGTCGGTTTCGAAGCAATCGTGCACCGAGCAAGTACCGCACAACGATCACATTTCCTGAAGCCAGCAATTTGTACGGCAACTGTCATTTTCGCGCTGCGGCTTACTGGGTAATTAATACTTAAGAAGTAACGGGCATAGTGTCTGTCTGCACGCGTAACATCGGGGATCGAAATTCCCACACCAGTCATCACCCGAAGAGTTGGCGGCTATCCCACAGCATTTGAGGGTCGTCACCCAATTGCCCCGGCGTCAAACTCGTAAACCGCCGACCCGACCGCCAGGCAATACTTTCTTAGAGCGCATCCTGTATTAATAGTCATCCTGTTAATGCGAGAAAGGGTTAAAAACGATTTCCAAACGATAAATATCTGTTATAAACGAGATTAATTACACTTATTTAACTCAAGACAAATATACCCTTTACTTGAATGATTAAAATACGTTGCTGATTACATAAATAGGCATGCGTGCAGACGAATTCACAATCTTTAGCTTGTACCTAGACGCATCTTTCCGGGGCATCTTTGAATGTTGCAGAAGTGTGGTAAAGAATAGAATACATGCGATGCTGGCGGTAACGCGCGTAAATTTCCGGTAACGCATTACTTTTCGTTACAGCGCACGTACTTACGTTGCGAGTACGTAACATGTTACGTTACTAGTCATATATTCTTCAAATTACGTAAAAATACTCATATTTGTCGCAGCTTTAGGCGCTAAAGGTCTCATTAGTTCAGTTGTTTCCTTTCGTATGTTTGTTCTGCGAGAATTTAGGTGAAATCCGCAAACAAAATACCGGATTGTTCCATTCTCGATAGACGTAATAGTTGAAATCTGGTGTTTACGATGTAATGTCAAAGCATTGTGCTGCCAACTCATAATCTCGTATAATCGCAAAAGAAGGTCTCCTTTACAGGTGGTACAGTATCCGTTCCTTTATTTCAGGTATGTAGACGTGTTCATTTTTAATTGAAGTGCACGTATTTTGCCAATGTTTTTCGCTAAAATTTGTTGCTGGCCTCTTCGTGTTTTCTTTTGTGTAAAGACCGTTACATATTTTCTGAGTAGTCACATTATTCATTCCCAAATAAGGAGCCAGTTGCACAAAGACACATATCTTCCACAAGCAGAAAACTCAAAATTGCATGATATCTTTGTACTTCGACAGAATAGATGTCTCCTTAGAATAGTCGTAGCACAGCAGTATGTATATTGGTGTAAGAGGTCTTCGCTGGCTTGAAAGAATAAATAGTCAGACATTGTAAAACGCGCAAATAACATCAAACCACATAAAATATTGTTCACCAACATTGCGATTAAGACGACATGCAGCCTATAAGCCCAGACTTAATCCAGTATAGAACAACACAACATCCCGCAGATAGATTCGCCGTTCGAAAATCTGGGAAAACGTGAATGCCACTTATTTATAGCGTCAGATTGCCTTTCCAGAGTTCAGCATTTCCTACTGAAATTTTCAGTCAGTTGCCAGTGCATCAATACAGTAAGGAGCCGGGTGAAAGAAAACGAAGATGCCGAGTAGAGATTATGCCTGCTTGATCGATGATTGCCGGATCAGCCGCCGCAGCGGCATTAACTGGCGTAAAATCGCAGATTATAGATTCTGTTTCCAGAAGGTCTCGAAAATTTTATCGATAACACACCACCAAAGACAGCGATAAAGCTGTCTGCGATTGCTTCGCATATACCATCTCATTCTCTGCGTGAGCTGCCTGCCCAGCACGACCTGGCTATCGCCTGTATGCCCATGATTCCCCCTCCCCACACACAAACACGCCAGATCACGAAACCACGCGTCGGTCCGTCCATTTGCCAGCACGATATAGACCGCTTCACTGAGCCTGACGCGCTTTGCCCAGCTCGCAGTCAGATGCTCGACGTTTCGCATGACTATCAAAGGCAAAGTAAACAGGCTCTGAAAGTCACAAATCTGTAGCGCCAATATCTGCAGGCCCGAACATCAGCCTGAAGGCGGGAACATTAATTAAATAATTTTCTTTTCCCCTTAGCGGTTACGATAAACTACTGATTTTCTGAAGAAGAAAGAATTTACGACCAACGTTGAATACCATTCATCCAAGATGCCAAAATGTCTTCATAACAACACTTACACTGCACCTTTATCTAAAATATGTTGATATGCAGAGGCAAGACGACGCTTCTTCAACGCGGCCAGAGGACGTTATGCCGTGAATATATGACGGTCATACGAATATGCCGATCATAAACGGTGACTACATAACGAGAATTAGTCGTTGTGAAAATTATCGAGTTGAAATCAAATCTGTGACCATTGCAGCAATTAAGTACTAGCTCTGTGTATCTGTTTTGATATATACGTATCGTTAACGCAAGCTCAGTAGAGTACGTAAGGATAAGCTGTAGTTTTTTGCTGTTTATATGCTCAGTAGCAGCATTTCATTTCAATGTTCCTTATTTCGTGTTGAATTCGCATTCGTTTTTAAGGGTATTCGCCAAGTTTAGTGGTAGATTGTTTCAATGATATTTATTTCACATAAATACGTTTATTAAACTGAAAAATGAATAACCAAATCGGAGCAGAGATTATTGTCGCATATTTAATTTGCCGCAATAAATTGTTCTCAGTAGTTTGTAATATCAATAGCCTTGTATTGGGTAGTTGAAATTACAGATTGCTCATAATTTTACTGTGAATAAAATATTTAAATTATATATTCTGCATCTTCTGGCAGCGGTTAGATTTGGAATATTAAATAGCCGGCATGTTATATTTAATTTCCGTATTTAGTTTCGCACATATATGTTCCGAGGTGTCATCGCCGTTGTGCATGCTTGCTTTTACCGGCACAAATAAAATAAAAATATCCACACATTTATTATCTAATTTATATAGGCTGTATAAGAAAGGTTCATGGTTGGGGATGTAAGATTATCGCCTGCATTTCAGATACAATACTATCATCTAGATAAACCCTCTAGTTGGGCGAAAATGCGCCAACGTAACTTGCCAAGTTGCTGCCTGCGGTTTGCTCGTTGCCAACATTTCAGTTCTAGCTCAGTATAGGTTGGTTACAAGGCATTTTTGTTGTGGTTTTTCTACACATTGAGTGTTGAATTCGTGAATATATCGAGACAGAATGTGAAGCAGCGCATAATAAGGATTTGGACACGCCAATACTTGGCCATTCTCTGTCTCATTGCGAGAGTCCCAGACTCACATAGTTGCCAGCAAATACTAATTTGTGTCCTGACAAGTCTGTCTTCTGAGCACATAGAGTTGTTAGCGACTATTTACAACGGTGGCAAACAACGGTAAAACCGGATATTAACGTTGTCTGCCCATAACATTGCGCCAGCGAAGTGCCAGACTTGGTTACAACGCAGCAAATATTGTTCAGGTTCTGATGCCGTTCGTTTTCCAGTCACCGCGTTGATTTACTTATCTGGAGTTACAACTGCCAGCAATACACCTGTAGGTTCCGGGATACGCCGCTATTTTCCGCTTTCAGAATGCCGATGTTATGCCAGATCCTGAATAGTCAGCGTGAATACTAATTTGGGTTCCGTATTAATAAAGCCTGGCTCTTCCACAGCGTCAGTAACATACGACCAGCCAATACTGCCAGCGCAGTCTGATTTGTGGACACGCCAAAAGTCTGGGCTTTGCTCGTCCGCCCAGCCGTTAAAGGAGTGAATAGCCTGAGCCATAACCGCAGCAACATAGTTTGCCTGACATGCCAAACACTGGCTTTGCGGGACGTCAATAGAGCAAGCCAAATATGCAATACTCGAGCCATAACAGCCAGGCAGCGCCCACTTGCGGATATCAGACACCAAACTCTCGGCCGCCATCGCTCGCGCGAGCGAGCGCCAGACTTGAATCCATTGCCAGCAAATTAATTTGTCTGACATGCCAAAGCCTGGCTTTCCACACATACCATGCGATACTGTCATTAAAGAAACGCCTAGCCTGGGAATTCGACAATGCCGCCTACTTGTCCAGTTCACAAAGCCAGCGATGACCAGACCTGAGCCATGACCGCAAAGGAATACCATCTGGATCCTGACATACCAGTGCCTGGACAAACGGCATCGCCACGTGGAGCGCCAAACACGAGCAATACTCTGAGCCAGACCGCCAGCAACGCCTAATCTGGGGATCTTCGAACACGCTGTCCGGCTTTGTCCGGTCCGCCACACCTTGACAGTGAGTTACGGGGATAATCCGCGCAAATCACAATTTGGGTTCTGACATGCCACGCTTGGCTTCACGCTCACAGGGCGCCGAAGTGGCGTCAGATATGAGCCATCACCGCCAAAAATTCACAACTCCTGACGGTACTCGGACACTGAGATTACTTTCGCCGATCCGCTGAAGAAGCGCCGAGCACAACTCTGGTCAGCTGTCAGGCCAACAACAACAAGTACGCCGGCCTGGATTTACCACACCGAGCGGCAGACGGTGCCGTATGCCGAAGAGGTCTGAAATTGCTGATAAGCCGGTTCTCCTGCGTTACAGAAATTATCTTCGCACGAACAAGAACAAATAAAGGTTGCCTGAAATGGGTGGATGTCAGATACCACTCGTCACCGAGCAGTGAAATCCTTGTCGGTCACGCTGAAAATTGATTCTACGGGACTACTTCCACTTCCACCAGACCATTGCGCAATGAAGTACCGTCATCTTCCACGACTAGTGCTGGCGCAATGTCATGAAATACTCATTGCCAGACGCGTCCAGCAGGCCGGCGCATACACTCGTTCAAATCATGAGCGCACACAGCACGGTCACGAAGAGGAGCTGACTATCAACTGAATTCCCATTGAAAAAAATAGAAACAATAAAAACAAAACCAGCAAGTCACAGTCACAGCAACGTGACAGTCATCACGACTCCTAAGTCATCACAGTGCGTCCATTCACTCCTCTGCGAAGGAAAGGAGGGCCGATCGATACACGATCAAGACATTCCTCTGTCATGTAAGTCTACTGCCAATCTACCTTCCCACAGGCGTCTGAGTCGCAACGGCACTGCGATGTACGTAAATCGCCCTGCCAGAACGCAGCGATAAAGAGCCGTTCACGCAACCCTCCTCATTCAAACACTTCCGAATTAGTCGCAGCCCACGGACTTATAGAGAACGCCCACCGTTACCCACGGTTGTACTATTTATTGCATTGTCGCTTATCTCGTTTTCTTCTATCGTCGATTACACTGCTGGTTTACGCAGCCGAGAAACAGAGGTACCGAACGCTCTCGCCACTCTTTGAAGAGCCGTGCCACCCCGCATGGCATCACGCAGTTTGCCTTTTGCTTCGTCCGTTTGGCTTTGCCCCTGAACTCTCTCAGAAGTTTCAGCCACTGCAAGAGCCAGAAGTTGATATTCTGCGCCTGTCTTCTGATCTACCATAGCAGAGCTGTTGCGCATGGCATGGTGACATCGACGCTAATTGCCGTCTCTAGATTATCGATGCGAATGCCTGTTTTGTCATCTCGAATGCGCCAAATCATGAGAGGATTCTCTACGCGGTTAAAATTTACAATACGTGTTCTGTGCCGCAAATCCAGAAACTGCAGAAATTGCTCCATCCTGGTACTTCAGGCCTTTTTAGATATGTCTAAATCATTCATCACATCTTCACACCACATATAGTAAGAAGCCTAGTAGTCACTGAATACGTCTACGTATCTAGTCAATTGCCGGCTATTTGCATTTGAATACTGGCGTCATACTCTGGCCAAAATATCACAAGCACCTGGGGTGAAACGGAGACAGCGTCGTCATGCTCCAGGAGATTACAATGTGCCACTACGCATACCAACAGCTTCTGTAGCCAGGTCAAGAGATTGGAAGCGCAGGATATCCAGCTTCATGCCGCAGTGGCTGAGAAATCCCGGAAGAAGTTCAGGGGCAGCCAGCGTAGCAAGACTCATACTTGTCATGGGTGCCAATAACGCAGCGGCGGAGCAGTTCGAGGTACTCGTCTTCCATCACCACGTAAACTGGCTCACTGCGTCCGACGACAGAAGAAAGAAGATAAGCGACAATGGCTGTGCGAAGCACAACAAACAGCGTGAATGCGTATGCGGCCTAAAATTTGTTGTCAGTATATGTTTACATAGGCCAGAACCACGGAACGTTTGAATAAATGGTTGCGCGAACATGTTTATTACTCGCGTTCAACAGGAGCCCATTTACATACATTGCAGAGATACATTGTATCCCAACTTTCAAGGCATAATAATCATTGGGAGAGGCAGTAATTAGTGAAGTGGGGAGGTATTCGAGGCTTCATATTTATAAGATGTCATGAGCCCTCATCTTCTCTTCACAGGTGAAGTGATTTTATTGATTATTGTGTGGTGGCCGAGCATTGATGATTCAGTCATTTTGCATTTGTGGTTTTTGCCGGTTATATTTTGCTGTTTCTATTTTAAATAAAATTCAGTTGATGTCATGCTCGTTCCGTTTGTCTCTCCGTTTCCATAGCCGCCGCTACTCATTAACATACACTTCGTCTAGTATCGTTGAAAGATAGTGGATATTAATTGTTCCATATTGACGCATCTGTGAAAATAAATTGTTTTCGATCTTCTAGTTATTTGTTGTCCATCTATTTATGCTATTATGGGTATTTCGATTATTATTTACATAGTTATATTTATGCTGAAAGGAATTATTAAATATATTCAATTAATAGTTTTCAAAGGCAGTTCTGTGGTTAGGAACATTAAAATCGTGGAGATTGCGAAGGATCATTATCAGGGGTGCATGCCGGGTGGTACTGACGCATGGGCAATGGCATGTGATTCTGATAGATGAGCAATTCGACTTGGGAGCAGACAGTTATCGGAGACATGAGAGCTGCCAGATATTTCCAGTCTCAGTCCTTCCGTCTTACAGTTACAAATACTTTGGGAGCACTGACGCGTTCAAAACGTCACAATGACAGAGCTGACGATAAAGCAAATATTGAAGATGATTGCCTTTACCAATCATTAGATGGTGATGTTCTGACGACTGTAAAGAAGGGGCAGTCGTCTCCGGCCCACAAATGTGCTGATGTGCACTCCTCACGGCCCATCATTACTGGCGTTGCAGTTTATAGCATTATTTCATCTTCAAGTTATGCGATTTTCGAATGGAATACCGTTCTTTTCCATTACCGTCATAACTTTAGGACGGCCGTTCATGGGAAACGGTTTCAAGTCGTTTTGCAATATATTTCAGAAACATTACAAGCCGATTTTCTCGATCTTCCTGTGCTGACGTTTCGGCAAATCCGCCATTATTACCACTTCCATCTGTTCGAAGGTTTCTCATCTTCTCGAGTTAGCAAAAAATAGACGTTGCTGCAGTGCCATTAAATCTCCGGTATAGCCATTAAAGGATCTGTCTTTACAGTATTATTGGATTCCTCCTTTTCATTGTCTTCTATCAGTTCAGACGATTTGCTGATGACTGCGTAGTGTCTACAGGTGCCGCTACAACAGAGATGACTGTTTACCTATGGGCTGATCTATTAACGAATTGTCGATGTCTTCAAAGCCAGACGCATTGTCATATCACATCTGTACGCCTGTTCGACGAATGTCAACATTCACTCACCCTGTTCACCGCTTCGGCACCATAACACAGATTCTCCCGTCGACTCATTGCCGCGGCACACTTCACTCACGTCTTCTCCTGGAAACACATCGACTCAAAACCGTACCTAAGGGCCTGGTTACAATCTGTCTAGTAGGCCCACAGAAGGACTTGCATATGTACAAGAGACTGAAACTAGAATATGCATTCAGTCTGGATCAAATATCTAGAATAATGATTTCCCTGCACATTCAGTAACGTCTCAAATCCTAGGTTTTTAGTACTGAACTTACCGTCGTATCACAATCATGATGTGCCATGGAGGCGTCGTCGTCCGTTCTTCTGCTTTATCGATTTAATATCTATTACTGGTCTGTTCATTTCATTGTTCATCGTACACGCCCGCATTTGTCACTGATGCAAAGTTTGCTCACCGAAAACCCTATTATTTTCGCAAGCTGGCGACATCCGTGTTAGCTACCGCCCAGTTACCTGCGTACCACCCGCATTATTACCACCCTTGTAGAGTTGACGGAAATGACGCGCGTGACGACAAATAACAGTCAACAACCAAGCTCAGAAAGAAGCTCGTTCATTCACCGAGGTCTCGTCGTTACGAAGAAAGGTGTTCTGACGAAGCACGTCCGACACAGCAAAATTCAAGAACTCAAACAACAACAAACGGCGAGTTCCATTGGCTGACGTATCTTCGCCGTTATGCAGCAGCCAACGTCATTGCACGACGAGCAACAGGAACGATTGAAGGCGAATTGTTCGAAATCGCTTACTCAGCGTAAGTGGCCCGCCCTCTGTACTCCGGCAACGAAAGAAGACTACAGTCCCATCAGCGTCAGAAAGAGTTACGCGATCCGCTGCCTTAGCACAAAATCCACGGAGTAGGGATGTCTGCTCCACTCTGGATTCATTTCAGGGATACAAATCGAAATTGACTCACAAATAAGGTAGCAGAGGGTTCAATGACACCACAACCCCAAAACACCATCTCATAGCGACTCGAATGACGGCGTACTTAAAATAAGAACGGCGGCACAGGAGCAGCGACGTCAGTGTTCCAGCAAATTGTTAAGGAGGAAGGGAGTTCTGCCCCTTCCTCTTCAAAACCCTTGCGGCCAAAGGGGAAGAGGATGCCGAGAATCGCGACGTCACGGGCTTTGGCTCCACTACGCTCTCATTGCAACAGCCGACTGTCCGTTGATTATCGCCTGATGAGTGATGCCGCTTCGTTATTCGTCTAGTATCAAGGGTTTTCTATGAACCGAAAGTTCGGTTCAGCATCCCATTGTCGTGGCCTGAATACAGCGAGAACCATTCATCTTGTATGCCCAATACTTGGGTTCGGGCAAGTCATCACACGTAGAGAGCATCCAAATATCTGTGCGTCATATTTAATGATTTATTCGAAACGTTCCTCCACCTACGAGGCGACCTGCGGCGGCTGAAAGAGCTCGATATGCGAAGCTCCTGGTCCCGGGTTACTACTGTCAGTATTGCTAAAAAGCTCTTTTGTCGAAATACAAAATATAAGGGCGAACCAAATTTCAATATTTATTTTGTTTAATTTGATGCCTGGTAATTCCCAGATGAGAAAGAGCAAATGCATCGAGTAAGCATGAAACAAGAAATGACCCGTCTATATATTGCCCCAAGGGGTGGAGGCGGCGTATTGCTGGGGAAGCGGTAGTGCCGAGGTTATTTGGGTGAGCGTAGAGCGCTTTCGCCTAAGTCGTATAGGTTCCAGGGGTTCACCGATTCCGAGCAGCTCCAGTCTTCGACGCAGGTTTGGCTCAGACCAGTCTTGGCGGTATGGCAGCTGAGGTATTCTGTTCTGAACTCCATTAACCCTGCGGCAGCTGTTTGTACAGGTACAGGCCGGTTTAATCGCCAGTGGGGCCCACCGCTCCGTTACGGCTAAAACATGCGCGAAGGGCGCCTCGCCGACGCAGCGCGCCAGCTCACCTCCTAGCTCACGGCCACCAGCGACCATGACGTTCCGTTTTACCTTGTCTGCAATTTTTATTTCAGTCCAAAGAGAAATCGAGAAAAGAAAATGTCATTGCTTACCACGTCCAGCGCGCTCAGGTCTGGGTGCATTAAAACCCAGTGTGTAGAGGCACTTCTCGCCCACAACAGAAGTCATTAGCATGGGGAGGCCGAAGAGGGCGAGGGACAAGGGCATTGAAAATCGCAGTTGCTTTCCTCCGCCTGAGCAGGCATATCGCCAGCAGAATGAACAATGCGTGAGGGGGCGTAGTGAGTACGCAGGGCATTCAGAGTGTTGCGACTCGCGTCCGCGTTCTCATCGTTCTGGGAGTTAACAGAGACGGTACTGGCGCGAGGCTGTAGAGGCCTACGTTCCAGCGATCTGTTATTACAGTCATCACATCCTCCTGAGAGGGGGCCTCAGTATCTGATCAAACAGGAACGATAGTTCGCCTATGAGATGGTTCTGATTTAGGAAGAATGTCTGTTCGTGTATCAGATGAATGTTCCCACGAAACCCTGCGCCAATCTTGCGCCTTGCCGAAATCCACGGAGCTGAGGCAATGGTGAAACAACCCGCTCGTGCAGTGCAGGGGCATGCAGGCTCAGGGCTCACATGTTGCGCTGCAGAGCCGTGGACGCCCTGACTAAAGCTGAAACGAAGTATTAGCGGCGAAATGCCTGCGGGCGCCCCGTTCGGTTACTCGCGACGTCATTATCTGTGAACAACAGTGCCTGATATGTTTGTAATAGGTATGGTGTATTCGAAGAATTTGCGCTCAAGGCACATTGCCAACAATACTGAAATATTCTGCATCTTTCCGTCGATACCCTGGCGTCAGAAACAGCATTAGCTGAAGGCCGCCAGCGTCATCGCCATTGTTCGCCCTGCTCGGCCTTCACTTGCTCTTTTTTCACGTTGATCGAGCATGAGCGCGGTGCGTTGTCTTCTGCTCTTCGCATGGTCTGAGAGGTGCTCAGTGAGGTAGCGGGGGCGCGCGCGCTTGCAGAGGTAATATACTGTCCAGCAAGCACTCGGCATACCCGCCGCTATATAGTTGTAGTGCAGTTGTTTGCGCTTCGCTTTTTGATGTCACGTATTGCCCATACACCTAGAACAAAGGCACATAATTTATTCGTCGACAGAGATATGAGCACGATTTCCGTTTCACTGTCTTCACCCATGCTATTTCCGCACGGTCGCGCACATGCCCGTAGCCGTGCCTGAAGTATTCATACCTAATATAGTCATTCTGCTAGAATCGCCTTGACACGCCAATATTAACGCGTTCTTTTTCGTTGCCGCCGGTTTGTTCAGCATTAGCGGTGACACCCCTTATAACGACGCAGTTGTCAGAAACGGCGCCAGTGAACGACAGTTGCGTTTGCGCCCATGGGCGTTGGATCGCCCGTCACGATGCCGCGCCGAATCTGCAAAGGTCATATTCCACGCGGGAATCGACCCCAGTCCGCGACGATAGCGAGGTGTTAGCACAGAGTTATTCATCGCCTTTTATTGCTTTGTTTTCGGTAGAAATTTACTTTCAATAAAATGTTTGAATATTGCCGCAAATCCACGAGAGCGACAGAAAGTCAAATTCGCCCACCTGATTCAGGCAGCCACTCAGGCAGTGGCCGCTGCAATTATGGATTCCCCTTCAGTGATGCTCAACGCACATTCCATGCACACATCTTGCCATTAACATCCGAGTTACAAGAGGGTTCAAATAATACGCAGAAGGTCGAGCTCGAACATTTCCGTAGAGAATCCGTGTCCTGACTCCACAAACAAAAATCGGCGCAATAGATCGCCACAGAAGGGCTATATGCTCTTTTATTCTCAAATTTACCTTAAAAGCCGTGTAGTTAAATTTTCCTCAGTTTGAGATGGTAGAGTTGTGCAGTGTTTGTAGTATAGGCAGATATTCTAATAAGTCGGCATTTTGTGAACTTGTCTGATAATTTAAATTACTAGAAACAGACATATAGTTCAATTAAATTTGCTGAGCATCATCGAAGCAACTGAAATCAACTCATTTTTAGGGGATATATTAGGCAGATTTTTCGGCGTTCTGTAAAAACGCGTCCAAATAGAGTTAGTTTACAGAACGCCGAAAAATGCCCTGGCGTTATATCCCCTAAAATGAGCTAATTTGCCGTTTTCGATGATGCCTGCAAGTTCCGTAATTGCAACGGCAGTTCATTCTAGTAAATTTGCTAATAGACAGTCTACTTAAAATGCTGACTGTTGGCTGCGACTATCTGCCTATACTATGTTCCCCTGGCCATATAACTCACCATCTCAAACAGCGAAGTAGAAGCTTGCACGGCTCTTTTTTGTTAAAACAAATTATGAAAGAACAAAGAAAAACGCCCTGTATATTCCGTTAACGTCCTACTGCATTACCGGTACTTGTACGTGGAAGGTCGGGACACAGATTCTCCTACGACATGTTCGGGCTCGTTGCTCTGCATGATGTGTGGCAGTGTCGTATGGAGGTATGGCACTCAGGTGTTAATCGTGCAGTCATGCGGCGAGTGTTTCGTTGCCAAAGCATCTGTCTACACTGAAAGGAAATCCATAAGTTGCAGCAACCGCCGCCTGCCTGACTGGCCGCCACCGGTTAAAAGAGCTTGCGACCCTCGAAGATTTGTGACGAATTTGACTCTGTGTAACTTTCCTCATTAGCCAAGTTTGCGTATGCTTAAACATTTTATTGAAGGGCAACCCGCAGAAAAACGCGAGGAATAAAAGAAAACGTAGAATAGCTCTGTGCCAACACCTCACTTAGCATGCAACGGACCCAGGTTCGATTCCGCGATGGGTGCCGACCTTTATACGGCAATTCGGCAACATCGATGACGGACGTCCTACCGCCTCACTACGCCAAGGGTAACAAGCACAACTACATCGTCTACAACAACAAAACGTAAAAGAACGGCGCCGTTTCCAGCGCTGGGAAGACCCAATAACTGCGATCGTTATAAAAAAGAGGGTGTATTCACCGCTAATAGCAGGGTACAACCCCAAAAAAACCGGCGTAGCGAAAAAAAATTGCCCATTGTTTTATATTAGCGTGTCAAAGGCAGTTCTAACGCAGAATGTTATATATGTTAGGCATGAGATACTTCGGAGCGATTTTGAGGCATGATTGCGCGACCACCGCCGTGCGAAATGTATTAGTTTAGCTTCGAGGCGGTGGTGAAATCGTGCTCACTATCTGAGTGTCGACGGGTCATTATGTGCCTCTTGTTCTAGAGTGTATGGAGCGGCTACAACACGTGACATCAAAAAGCCAAGCGCCGAAACAGTACTACGCTACAACTATATAGCGGCGGAGCCTTGTGCGAGTGCTTGCTGGACGAGTATGTTACCTCTGCAAGCGCGCGCATACGCTCTGAAGGCACCTCTCCATCGAGAGACCATGCGAAGAGCAGAAAAACAAAACAACGCACCACTGCCTAAATAACTCAGTCAACGCGTTGAGAAAAAAAAAAAAACAGAAAAGTGAAGAGGCGAGCTGGGCAGAACCTATATGGCGACGTGAGCGTACGAAAGCGTCGCTGTGGTCGGCCTTCCACAATTGGCCTAATGCTGACTATGACATAAGCAAAGGATTTCTCATCGACGGAGATAAAAGGAATGCAAGAACTTCAATTTTGATGGTGTTGGCAGTGTTGCCTTGAGAGCGCAAAGATTTCAGGCTTCCACCATGCCGTGTACAAACACCATCGAACTTGTTGTTCACAAGGTAATGACGTCACGAAAGGTAACCGAACGAGGGCGCCACCAGAAACATTCTCGCCGCTAATACTTCGTTTCAGCTTTAGTCCAGACGCATCCGATGCCACAAGCGCAAGCATGTGGCCCTGAACAGTGCCTTGCACTGCACGAGCGGACGTGCTCGGCAGGGACGCAGAAAGCCGGGAACTCGCGCTTGTAGCGTCAACTCCGTCTGGACTTCAGCTGAAAATAAGATTCAGCTTAAGTTTCACGAAGGAACATTCATCTCATACACGAACGAACATTCTTCCTATAATCGGAACCATCTCGCAAACGAACTATCGTTCCTGGTGACAGGGCAGTCAGATCTGGTCGTCAGGAAGGCGGCCCCCCTCTCCGATAAGGGGAGAGGTGGTGATGACTATGTGCTGAGTCGCCTCTTTGTTAAGACGTAGGCCTCTACAGCCTCGCACCCGTACCGTCCTCTGTTAGCTCCCAGAAGACGTGCTGACGAAAAGGCGCGGACGCAGTGCGAACACGCTCTGAAATGTACAGTCCTCGGATGCTACGATTCTGCGTCTCCCTTTGCGACCCCCCTCACGTGTTCGCAGAAACGGTCGTTGATGCAGTGTTCTCTTTGGCGATATACTCTGCTCCAGGCGAGAGGGAGCTTAGCTGCATTGTTCAATGCCCTTCGACCTCGCCCTTTCTTCGGCCTCCCCATCTGCTCTTGTGACTTCTGTTGGCTGAGAACGAGCGCTGCGGCCAGCTTTAAAGGGGCCTTGCAAGGGCTTTTTACTGGGTTTTAATATGCACCGAACCTGAGCGCACTGAACGTGGTAACTTAATGACATTTTCTTTTTCTCGAATTTCGCTTTATTTTAAAAGTTAAAGGCAAATTAAAATTGCAAAACAAGCAAAATTAGCAAAACAAGACGTCCATGGTCGCTTGAGTGGCCGTGAGCTAGAGGAGGGGTAGTGAGCTCAGCGCGCACTCAGGGCTGCCGCCACTCCGTGTCGACGGCTCCAGAGGGCGCCACTAAAACATGTTCTGGATAGGCTGTATGAAGCAGGCAGTCAGGAAGGCTAGCATTGTATTTACTGAGCGATTAAACACTAATTCGGCCTGACACTTTATTGGCCACAAACGACAGCAAACACGGGGTAAATATAGGTTCAGAACAGGAGCCACTTTCAGCTGCCATACCGCCAAACGGCCTAATCGCAAGCCAAACCTGCACGTCGAAGGCCTTTGGAACTCTCCGAATCGGTGGGATCCTGGAGCCCGTATACGACCGCAGAGCCGCCGCGTACATCCGGGACCTTTCTACGCTCGCCGCTCTTCGGCGCCTCATTCCACTACCGCTTTCTAGTATGCGCCGCCTTTTCCACCCCTTGGTGGCTTGTATATAGACGGGTCATTTCTTGTTTCCGTACTTTATAAACTGCATTTGCTTCTTTCCTGATCTAAAATACCGAACATAAAGTACTTTCATAAATAATTGAAACGGTTCGCGCCACTTATATTTTGTATTTCGACTAAAAGAAGCTTTTAGCGGCTCTGACCAGTAGTAAGCCCAGGACCAAAGACTTCACATATCGAGCGCTTTCGGCACCGCGAGTCGCCTCCGTAGGTGGAGGACGTTTCTAGGTCATCCGGTTAAAATATGACGCACAGATATTTAGTTACTCTCTACGTGCCCGATGGCTTGCCCGAACTCCAAAAGATGTGGAAACCGCAAAACAGGTGGACGCCTAAACATGATTGCAGGGCCCGTTTAATGGGAGGCTGAACCGAACTTTCGATTTCATAAAAGAACGCGGAAGCACTAGGCGGGGCGCTACAACCCCGAAAGCATCACTCATCAAGCGATATGTCCAACGGATGGTCGTATTTTTGTGAAAGAAAAGCGCGCTTGAACAAGGCCAAAAAAGCCCGTAACGTCGCGATTCTCGTTTCCTCCTCTTCCCGCTTTGACTCCGCGAGGACGCGAAGAGGGAAGGAAGCAAGGCTCTTTCCCTTCCTCCTTAGCAATTTTGCTGGAAACGCGACGTCGCGATTCTCACTCAACCGCATTCTTATTTTACAAAAGTACGTCATCCGTTCGAGATATCGCTTTATGAGTGGTGTGTTGGGGTTTGTGGCGCCCCGTTGAACCCTCCTGCTACCTTATTTTGTGAAGTCCGAATTTCGGTTCAGCATCCCTTCAAGCAAATCAGAGAGGTGGAGCGAAACGTGTGATTTCTCTCCGTAGGACGTGTAAGACAAAAACGCTTGGACGAATATTTGTCACGTAACTCTTTCTGACGCGCTGATGGAATCTTTGGGGCTGTAGTCTTCGCCGTTTGCCAGGTTATAGAAAGAGGCGGGCCACGTAAGTGCGGTTTTAGTAATGCGCCTTCAGTGTTCTGTTGCTTTCGTGCATTGCAGACCTGGCGTCGTTTTCTGCCGCAAACGGCCGGAGTACGTCCATGCCAATTTTCCGGTACTCGCCATTTTTTTGTTTTTTTGTTGGAGTTCTTGAAATTTTTGCGCCTTGTTTTGTCGGACGTGCTTCGTCAAGAAACTGCTCTTCGCCAACGACGATACTTCAGTTGAATATGGGCAACCTTCTTTCTAGACTTTGAATATATTTATTTATTTATTTATTTAAATACCTTAACAATTAACCCTCAGTCAGCCTATTACATAAGGGAGTGGGTTAACAAAATACCGAGGTTAACATTTGGCGGAACGAATCAATGTCTTGAAAAGAAACGATGACTTCGGGCAGGCCGTTCTAACTCCACATATGTCGCCGGCAAAAAAATAAATAATAAGGAATGTTGTATTTCGAGTGAAAGGAAGGCAAACTTTTGCATGGTGATCAATGCGGGGTGATATGCGATGAACTGTAAAGATGAATGAATTGTGTAGATGTGCATCGGAGTAAAAGCTACAGAAAAGACAATTTAGCGACGCGCCTCCGTGAACACATCGCGGTTAGTGATAAATTTTGTTTAAGTTCAGTAACACTAAAAAACCTCGAATATTGAGGCGTTATAAAGCAAGCGGCGCGAGTTTGAACTGATTCTAAGTCGTATACAAGGTATTTACGTTGGGGTCCCGGACTGAGGATGCATATTCTAGTTTCGGTCATACCAATGTGACACATATGCAAGTCGCTTCACAGATGAGGACACTAGACGAAGATTATGGCGCAAGGCACCAAGAGTGCGGTTTGAGTCGGAAATGATAGCATTAATATAGGTTTTCCAAGAAAGGTCGTGAGTGAAGTGAACACCATGATACTTGTAAGTCGACAGGAAATCAATATTATAATTGCCAACAGTGTAGGAAGAGTGAAAATGTTGACGAGTTCGATAGAACAAGAGGCATTTAGATATTGATATATTTAATAGCATCTGCAACTTTGAACACCAATCGTTAATTCGTTATAGATCAGCCTGTAGGTTAAGCAAGTCATCTCTGTTCGCTATGGCTTTGTAGACTACACAGTCATCAGCAAATAGACGAACATTAGAAGACAATGAAAAAGGGAGGTCAATAATATACATGAAAAAATTAGGGGTCCAAGAACAGATCCTTGCGGTATACCGGAGGTTACAGTAGCGCCACGAAAACGGCAGTTGTTAATTTGCACATACTGGCTTCGAGAGGTGAGAAAGCCTTCGATCTAGGCTGGAATGGAAGAGTCAGGATACAGTGTGGACAGCTTAGCAAGTAGAAGTTTATAGAAAACGCGATCAAAAGCTTTAGAAAAATCGAAAAAAATGGCATCAGCTTGTAATGTTTCTAGAGAAAAATGAATATCGTGCCAGAAAGCGGCAAGCTGCGTTTCCCATGAACGGTGCGTCCTAAAGTTATGTTGATTGTGGAAAAAGAACTTATTCCGTTCAAGGAATCGCATAACTTGAGAATGAATGACATGTTGCATAAGCTTGCAGCATACAGAAGGTAATGATATGGGCCGGTAATTTAGAGGGAGTGCGCATCGCCACATTTGTGAACCGGAACGACCTTCCCTTCTTTACAGTCGTCAGGAGCATCACCGGTATCTAATGATTGTTAAAATAATGATGTTAGAAAAACAGTTGACAGCGGTTTAGTCATCTTCAATATTTTGCTTTTTATGTCGTCAGCTCCTGTCGACAATGACGTTTTGAACGCGTCTATTAATTTGCTAATGGCGTTCTCCAAAGAATTAATTTGTAGCATAGGACGGAAGGACAGGGGTGAAATATCTGGCAGCTATTTCATGTGTCTCCGTGCTTGTCTCTGCTTCCCAAGTCAGATTATGCATCTATCAAGGATCACATGCCATTGCTTTCTTATTCGTCAGTACACTGCAAGCATGCACCTGATAGTAGTCGTGCTTCCCTCGCAATCTCCACGGTTTTTGTGTTCTAACCTGTAAGTTTTGCGTGGCATGAAAACAGGTGGTAATTATATTTAATAATTCGCTTTTCGGCTTACAATAAAGTATAACTATTGTAAATGTGTCGAGAATTACCTGTGCGTAATGAGAGTGGTTTAACAAACTTCTGAGAGGGATCGAAAACAATTTTGTTTTCCCTGGATGCGTCAATGATATGGAACAATTAATATCCACTAATGTAGCGATGCAGGCGAGTTGGTTATGCATGTTGAAAAGTAGTGAAAGCGCACAATAAAGACGAATACGAAGACGGAGAGGCAAACAGGACGAGCGCTGACTATCAACTGAATTTTTATTGGAAAAAATAGAAACAGCAAAATATAACCAGCAAAAGCCACAAATACTACAAATGTGACTAGTCATCAATGACTCGGCCACCACACGTGTCAATAAAGTCCACTTCCTTTTTGTGAAGGAAAAGTGAGGGCTGACTGATACACTTATCAGGACATTCCTTCTTTATCATGTAAGCCTCCAGTACCTCCCTCGCCACCTTTTCTTTACCTCTCCCAACGATTGTAGTGCCTTGAAAGTTGGGAATGCAACGGCAATCTCTGCAATGTATGTGTAAATGGGCTCCTGTTGTTGAACGCAGTGATAAAGCATGTTCACGCAACCGTTCATTCAAACACCTTCCGGTCTGGCCTATGTAAACCTTGCCGCAGCCCAATGGAATTTTATAGACCACGCCCACCGCACATTCCACGTATTTGTTTACGTGCTTCACTGTGCATTGCCGCTTATCTTTGCCTTTTTCTTTTATCCTCGGACATAGTTGAGCCAGTTTACGTGGTGCTGAGAAGACCAGAGGTACCTCGAACCTTTCCGCCACTTTTTTTAAATTGTGTGACACCCTGTGTAAGTATGGCATCACGTGGGGTCTTGCTCTCTTTTTTTGCTTGTCCTTTTGGCTTTTGCCCCTGAACTTCTTCAGAAGTTTCTCAGCCACTGCGAGCATAAGGGAAGTTGGATATCCTGCGCTTCCAAGTCTCTTGACCTGACTACAGAAGCTGTCGTGCATGGCATGGTGACACGACTTTTCAATTGCTGTCTCTAGACATGACGACGCAATGCTCCGTTTCACCAACTCAGTGCGTTTAGTGATATTTCTTTGGCGCAGGTATGTACCGAGCCATTCGAGAATGCCTTGAAATGCAAACCTGTAGACCAAGTTGTTCAGGTACGTAGACGATTATTCAGTGACTTTGCAAAACTGTGGAAACCTTACTGTATGTGAAGTTGTTGAAGATGTGATGAGCGTGTTTGAAGACATATCTAAAGGCCTGAAGTTCACCCTTGAACGCCAGGATGGGCAGTTTCTACAGTTTCTGGATTTGCGAATGCAATTCACAGGGGAACACGTGTGCTGGGGTTACAAACCGCGTACCCAGAAGGGAATCCTCCCTATGATTCGGCGCATTCGAAGTTGGTGAAACGGAGCATTGCGTCGTCATGTCTAGAGACGGCAATTGAAAAGTCGTGTCACCATGCCATGCACGACAGCTTCTGTAGTCAGGTCAAGAGACTTGGAAGCGCAGGATATCCAACTTCCCTTATGCTCGCAGTGGCTGAGAAACTTCTGAAGAAGTTCAGGGGCAAAAGCCAAAAGGACAAGCAAAAAAAGAGAGCAAGACCCCACGTGATGCCATACTTACACAGGGTGTCACACAATTTAAAAAAGTGGCGGAAAGGTTCGAGGTACCTCTGGTCTTCTCAGCACCACGTAAACTGGCTCAACTATGTCCGAGGATAAAAGAAAAGGCAAAGATAAGCGACAATGCACAGTGAAGCACGTAAACAAATACGTGGAATGTGCGGTGGGCGTGGTCTATAAAATTCCATTGGGCTGCGGCAAGGTTTACATAGGCCAGACCGGAAGGTGTTTGAATGAACGGTTGCGTGAACATGCTTTATCACTGCGTTCAACAACAGGAGCCCATTTACACATACATTGCAGAGATTGCCGTTGCATTCCCAACTTTCAAGGCACTACAATCGTTGGGAGAGGTAAAGAAAAGGTGGCGAGGGAGGTACTGGAGGCTTACATGATAAAGAAGGAATGTCCTGATAAGTGTATCAGTCAGCCCTCACTTTTCCTTCACAAAAAGGAAGTGGACTTTATTGACACGTGTGGTGGCCGAGTCATTGATGACTAGTCACATTTGTAGTATTTGTGGCTTTTGCTGGTTATATTTTGCTGTTTCTATTTTTTCCAATAAAAATTCAGTTGATAGTCAGCGCTCGTCCTGTTTGCCTCTCCGTCTTCGTATTCGTCTTTATTGTGCGCTTTCACTAATTTGAACAATTAATATGCACCGGCCTATACAACACAGACTTGCACGACGTCTGGCCAATACAGAGCAGAACGCATCGTAGTGTATTTTCATAATATTGCGCCAACACTAGTCCGTGGAAAAATGACGGTACGCCGGTACTTGTGGATGCCAAGTTGTGGTTCAAAATTGGAAAGCTGGTCTACATTAGAATCAATTTTCGGCCGGTATTTGCAGCGATACGACAAAGTTTCACCATGCTGCTTCGGAACGGAGATGACATCTGACTCATCCTATTTCGAACGCTTATTTAATTTAATTTTATTCTGGAGTGCGAGAATGAGCACTTCTGTGGCACACCAGAGAAACTGCAAACTTCAACAGACCTCTGGTTTTCTTCGGCACACTTTGGCACAAATCTGCCACTCCAGTGTCGAGCCAGAAAAAATCAAACTTTGGCATGCTTCAAATTTCCAAATTATGATTTAATTTGACAGCTGTAACTCAAGTCTGGTATTTACTTCGGCACTTCTTCGGCGGATCAGTGAAAAGCCAATCTCAGGTATGTCCGAAATTGCCAAATCGGGAGTTATTTAATTTTGGCAGTGATGGCTCATATCTGGCACTTACTTCGGCACCCCTGCTTGGCGCCCGGAGAAAGCCAAACATTGGCATGTCCGGAACCCAAAATTAGTATTTACTTTTGCAGTTATCCCCCCATGTCTGGCACTTCCTTTGTCAAAATTGTGGCGGACCGGACAAAAGCCGAACTTTGGCGTGTTCGAAATCCTCAAATTAGGCGTTACTTTGGCAGTTCTGGCTCAAGTATTGCTCGTGTTTTGGCACTCCGGTGGCGGCACAGAACAAGTCCAAACTTTGGTATGTCCGGAATCCAAAATGAGTATTCACTTTTGCAGTTATGGCTCAAGTCTGGTCCTCCCTTTGGCACACCTGTGATGAACTAGACAAAAGCCAAACATTAACGTGTCCGAAATTCCCAAACTAGGCGTTTCTTTGGCATATATGGCTGAAGTATCGCACGTAATTGGCACTCCTCTGGTGGCCCAGAGAAAAGCCAAACTTTGGCATGTCCGGAACACAAAATTAGTATTTACTTTGGCAGTTATGGTTCAAGTCTGGCACTTCCTTTCGCACAACTGTGGCGGACCAGAGGAAAGCCGAAATTTGGCGTGTCTGATATCCACAAAGTAGGCGCTACTTTGGCTGTTATGGCTCAAGTATTGCACATATTTTGACACTCCTGTGGCGTCCCACAAAAAAGCCAATGTTTGGCATGTCCGAAACCCAAAACTAGTATTTACTTTTGCAGTTATGGCTCAAGCCTGTTACTTCCTTTGGCACAACTGTGGCGGACCAGACAAAAGCCAAACTTTGGCGTGTCCGATATCTCTAAATCAGGCTTTACTTTAGCAGTATTGGCTGAAGTGTTAAACGTATTTTGGCACTGGTGTGGTGTCCCAGAGAAGAGCCAAACTTTGGCGTGTACGGAACCCAAAATTAGTATTCACTTTGGCAATAATGGTTCAAGTCTGGCACTAACATCGGCATTCCTGTGGCAGCCCAGAGAAAAGCAAAACTTTGGCATGTCCGGAACCTACAAATTAGTATTTACTTTGGCAGTTATGGCTCAAATATGGCATTAAATGTGGCGCACCAGTAGCGGCCCAGAGAAAAGCCAAACTTTGGCATGTCTGGAACACAAGACTAATATTTACTTTTGCAGTTATGGCTCAAGTCTAGCACTCCTTGGCACAAATGTGGTGTACCAGACAAAACCCAAACGTTGGCCTGTCCGGAACCCAAAATTGGTATTTACTTTTGCAGTTATGGCTCAAGTCTGGCACTAACTCCGGCACTCCTGTGGTGGCTCAGAGAAAAGACAAACTTTGGCATGTCCGGAACACAAAATTAGTATTTACTTTAGCAGCTATGGCTCAAGTCTGGGACTTCCTCTGGCACAACTGTGGGGGACCAGAGAATAGCCAAATATTGGCGTGTCCAAAAATCCATATTATGCGCTACTTCACAGTTATGTCTAGTATATTCCACGAATTTCGGCACTCCAGTGGCGGACCAGAAAAGAGCCATACTTTGACATGCCCTTGTATTGCCCTATACTGGGGCTAAATTTAGGAAATGTTGCTTGGCACTGACAAGCGCCACGGAGCAAAACGTAACTTGGCCCAAGTTAGGCCCTTACGTTTGGCGCATTTTCGCCCAACTAGGGGGTTTATCTGGGTGATAGTTGGGTGGCCATCTCTGTAAAATAAAACCGATCGAATCACGCATCCCCAATAAAGTATTCGCGGACCTTTTCTTATGCAACCTATATAAATTAGATAATAAATATTAGTGAATAATTTTTTTATTTTATTTATGCCGGTAAAGCAAGCATACTTTTTAACGGCGATGACGCCTCGGAACTTATATATGATGCGAAACAAATACAGGAAATTATTCAATATAGCATGCCGGTATTTAGTATTCCCATAAGCAAATCTAACCACTGCCAAGAAGTGCAAGTTATATAATTTAAATATTTTATTCACAGTTAAATTATGACAATCTCATATTGACTGCAACTACCCATACTAATATACAAAATATTGATGTTACAAAACTACTGAGAACAATTTGTACGGCAAAAATTAAATATACATTTAATAATCTCTCTGCTCCGTTTGGTTATTCATTTTTTTCATTTAAACAAACATTGTTTGTGTGAAATAAATATCATTGAAACTAATCTGCCACAACGCCACGTCGAAAACTTGGCGAAACCAACCCTTAAAAACAGATACGAATTCAACACGAAATAAGGAACATTGGTAAATACCTTACTGAAGAACACATTATGGCAACCAAACTACAGCTTATCCTTACGACTACTCTTACTGAGCTTGCACGTTGACGATTGCAGCCATATATCAAAACGAATCTTGCAAGAACCGATTACTTGAAACCAAATTGCCTACAATGAGTGCTGATTGTTTCGAACCTCAAGGTTCTGGGATTTCTCAATTTGTCATCGATATAAATTTTCTAACATTTAGTTATCGTTGTATAAATTCCTTTCGTTTATGAATCACGACTGCTCAATTCGGTGTCTATGGGCCAGTCACGCTGTTTCGCAGCTTTTTTCTGATCACCCTTCAACATTTTGTATTGTTGGAAAAAATGAAAGAATAAATATTATTCCTACAATATCTATTTTATTATTTTAAATAAAAAATTGCGAACGCAAGGGTGTTTATTTATATGAAAACATTTTTAACTTATCTTAGTTCAGTCGGTCCCTTCTAGTCAACGTTGAGATATATTAAGTACGCACTGTGCTTCGGAAAAATGAAGGCTTAGTTTATCATGGCTGCCCAAAATTTAAAAAAAAGAAATTATTTAATTAATGTTCCCACCGCTTTTCAGGCTGATGTTCAGACTCACAAATGTGGCACTTACCGTTTGTGGCTTTCAATTTTGTTTACTTTTTTCGTCACGTAGCGCAGATGATTCAACGCTACCCGAGCGCGAATCGAGAGCATCTTGACTGCGAGCTTTACAGGCAAAAACACGTCAGAGTCTCGAGTGAAGGCAGGATATATCGTGCGGCAAAATGAGACAGGAGACCGGTACGTGGTTTCAAATGCAAATCCCAGCGTGTTTGTGTGGGGAGAGGGGGGGGAGAGTCATGGCACTCTGAGCGGCTGCTTAACCAAGGTCGTGCTAGGCGAACGCTCACACAGAAAGTGGGAGTGAACATATGCGAAATATCCGGTGCAAACCTTTTTGTCGCTTTAATGTTTGGTGGTGTGACACGTCGATAAAAACATTTTCGGGACTATGCAAACAAGGCTCCTATAATGCATTTTACGTATTAATACCGCTGCAACGGCTGCAGTCCGGTGTCGTCGATCAAGCGGCACCAGGAGCGTATCGCCATTGCGCTCGGCGTCTTCGTTTTCTTTCACCAACCACCCTTGTATTGATTAACACCGCATCATATTTTGTTCAAAAAAGCGTATTCAATGAGAATACTTAATTACTCTAGAAGAAAAAAAGCAATCTGACGCTACTCGATAAAGTAGCCATTACTTTCCTGTTTTCCAAAATTTTCGAAACGGCGGATCTATCTGCAGTAGTTCAAAATTTATTTTGTTGTGTTGTTCTATACTGGATTAGAATCGCAAACTTATAAGCTGACATGTCGTCTTAATCCACTAATGTTGGTTAACAATATTTTATGCGGTTTATATTTGGAAAGTGTTATTTTGCGTTTTGATGTCTGATATTTGTTCTTTTTCCAAGCGGCAAGGCCTCGCTACGCAGCTCGCCATACTGCTTAGTAGCCACGACTGTTCTCGCCGGGAGACACATCCAATATTCTGTCAGAGACCGCAAAGATATCATGCAATTTTGGGGATTTTTCTGCTTGGTAGAGAGATATGTGTGCTTTATTTTTATCCAGCTCCTTATTTGAAATGAATAATGTGACTACTTCAAGAAAAATGCGTAACGTTCTTTACACAAAAAGAAAAAACGCAAGAAAAATATGAGGCCGGTGCAGTAGGTTTTAGCGAAAAACATTAACAAAATACGTTACTCGTTACTTCCAATTAAAATGAACACGTTACCGTTCTACGTTGCCACGAAATAAAAGGAACGAGTTACTGGTACCCTTACCAATAAAAGGAACCCAAGTTCTTTTACGTTACTTTTTAGTTATGAGTTGGCAAGCTTTTAATGCTTTGACATTACATGTACTCGTAAAGCACCAGATTTCAACTAGTATTACGTCTATCGAGAAATGGAACATAATCCGATATTTGTTTACGGTTCCACCTAAATTCTCACAAAACAAACACCCACGAAAGGAAAACAACTGAACTAATGAGACGCTTTAGCGCCTAAAAACGCGACAAAAATGTAAGTATTTTTTTACATGTTTGAAGAATATGTATTTGGTAACGTAATTCATGTTACACGTTACTCGCAATAAGTAACGTAGGTACGTTACGCGTAACGAAAAGTAATGCGTTACCGGTTACGCGCGTTACCGCCAACATCGCATATTGTTCTTATTCGCCTTTCTACCACTTCTGCGGCAGTTTCGCTTCGGGGTCTTGGAAAGTGCTACGTCCTGGAACAAGCTAAGGGTTGTCGATTCGTCTGCACACATCACATATATTATTTATGTAATCAGCAACGTGTTTTGAGTAACCTTGAAAACAGAAGGATATGGTACAAATGTTTGATTTAAATAAGTGTAATAGTCTCGTTTATAACTAAATATTTATCGTTTAAATCGTTTTTAGTACTCTCGCATTAGCCAAATTGACTAATGTCTGAGATGCACTCTAAGAAAAAATGACTACCCTGTGAGGTCAAGATGGCAGTTTGCAGGGTTTGACTACACCAAGGGGCGAGTGACTAGATTTTGGACCAAGTGACGACCCTCAAATGCTGTGGAATGGCCACCTTTCTTCAGGTGATGACTGAGGGGTGGTAAATTTCGAATCTGATGTTCACGTGCAGGCAGACTTGTGCCCGTTACTTGTAAAAAGTAATTAATTACAGTTACAATTACTTGGCCACCAAAGTAACGGATTACCGTTACAATTACTGGTCTTCAAAATGTAATCGATTAATTACTTCGTTACTTTACTCGATTACTTTTTGATTACTTCAAGAAATGCATGCAAAAACGCGATTTTTTTTCACTTAGTATCTCTGTATGCGGTAAAAAGGTAACTTATTAGCTATATGTAGACAAACATTACTACTAGCCGCGAATATTGTACAAAGCCGTTTAACTTTTGTGTTGAGTTTTATTGCACATCAAGAGCAATTGGCGTTCGAAGTTGAGGTCCTGAACAACGGCCCTGAACAACGTGAGTGCACTGCACGAGCGCGCGTGCTTGGCAGTGACGCTGAAAGCCCGGAGTTTGCTTTTGTAGCTTCTGCTACGCTCACACTTAAAGTGGAAACGTGAGTATGGCTGTTTTAAAAGATCGAATATTTTACCGAATCGCACACTCATATGGCTCATGTCACAATGGTATGCTTGAAAGCAGCATTATGAGCTGCCGATATCCGAAAATACAATTTGCGTAAACTCCCTCAGCAACTCGCCGTGGCTTTCTGAGCTGAAATAAATATCAATATCTTTATCAACTGTTCGAAGCGTTCTTTACGCCGTACGTAAGCAGATACACTAGGCCTAGGGTTAAAAAAAAATAACCAAAGGCAATATCGCGAGTGTAAAATTGGGATGCAAACGCCAAATTATGAGATCTAAGCAAAGATCATAAATTTGGCGTCTGCATCCCAATTTTACACTCGCGATATTGCCTTTGGTTATTTTTTTTTAACCCTAGGCCTAGTGTATCTGCTTACGTACGGCGTAAAGAACGCTTCGAACAGTTGATAAAGATATTGATATTTATTTCAGCTCAGAAAGCCACGGCGAGTTGCTGAGGGAGTTTACGCAAATTGTATTTTCGGATATCGGCAGCTCATAATGCTGCTTTCAAGCATACCATTGTGACATGAGCCATATGAGTGTGCGATTCGGTAAAATATTCGATCTTCTAAAACGTACCATACTCCGTTTCCACTTTAAGTGTGAGCGTAGCAGAAGCTACAAAAGCGAACTCCGGAGCTTTCAGCGTCACTGCCAAGCACGCGCGCTCGTGCAGTGCACTCACGTTGTTCAGGGCCGTTGTTCAGGACCTCAACTTCGAACGCCAATTGCTCTTGATGTGCAATAAAACTCAACACAAAAGTTAAACGGCTTTGTACAATATTCGCGGCTAGTAGTAATGTTTGTCTACATATAGCTAATAAGTTACCTTATTACCGCATACAGGGATACTAAGTGAAAAAAATCGCGTTTTTGCATGCATTTCTTGAAGTAATCGAAAAGTAATCGAGTAAAGTAACGAAGTAATTAATCGATTACATTTTGAAGCCAGTAATTTGTAACGGTAATCCGTTACTTTGATGGCCAAGTAATTGTAACTGTAATTAATTACTTTTTACAAGTAACGGGCACAAGTCTGCCTGCACGTGAACATCAGATTCGAAATTTACCACCCCTCAGTCATCACCTGAAGAAAGGTGGCCATTCCACAGCATTTGAGGGTCGTCACTTGGTCCAAAATCTAGTCACTCGCCCCTTGGTGTAGTCAAACCCTGCAAACTGCCATCTTGACCTCACGGGGTAGTCATTTTTCTTAGAGTGCATCTCAGACATTAGTCAATTTGGCTAACGCGAGAGTACTAAAAACGATTTAAACGATAAATATTTAGTTATAAACGAGACTATTACACTTATTTAAATCAAACATTTGTACCATATCCTTCTGTTTTCAAGGTTACTCAAAACACGTTGCTGATTGCATAAATAATATATGTGATGTGTGCAGACGAATCGACAACCCGTAGCTTGTTCCAGGACGTAGCACTTTCCAAGACCCCGAAGCGAAACTGCCGCAGAAGTGGTAGAAAGGCGAATAGAACAATATGCGATGTTGGCGGTAACGCGCTAACCGGTAACGCATTACTTTTTCGTTACGCGTAACGTACCTACGTTACTTATTGCGAGTAACGTGTAACATAGTTACGTTACCAAATACATATTCTTCAAACATGTAAAAAAATACTTACATTTTTGTCGCGTTTTTAGGCGCTAAAGCGTCTCATTATTTCAGTTGTTTTCCTTTCGTGGGTGTTTGTTTTGTGAGAATTTAGGTGGAACCGTAAACAAATATCGGATTATGTTCCATTTCTCGATAGACGTAATACTAGTTGAAATCTGGTGCTTACGAGTACATGTAATGTCAAAGCATTAAAAGCTGCCAACTCATAACTAAAAAGTAACGTAAAAGAAGCTTGGGTTCCTTTTTATCGGTAAGGGTACCAGTAACTCGTTCCTTTTATTTCGTGGCAACGTAGAACGGTAACGTGTTCATTTTAATTGGAAGTAACGAGTAACGTATTTTGTTAATGTTTTTTCCGCTAAAACCTACTGCACCGGCCTCATATTTTTCTTGCGTTTTTTTTTCTTTTTGTGTAAAGAACGTTACACATTTTTCTTGAAGTAGTCACATTATTCATTTCAAATAAGGAGCTGGATAAAAATAAAGCACACATATCTCTCTACCAAGCAGAAAAATCCCCAAAATTGCATGATATCTTTGCGGTCTCTGACAGAATATTGGATGTGTCTCCCCACGTGGCGAGAACAGTCATGGCTACTAAGCAGTATGGCGAGCTGCGTAGCGAGGCCTTGCCGCTTGGAAAAAGAACAAATATCAGACATCAAAACGCAAAATAACACTTTCCAAATATAAACCACATAAAATATTGTTAACCAACATTAGTGGATTAAGACGACATGCAGCTTATAAGTTTGCGATTCTAATCCAGTATAGAACAACACAACAAAATAAATTTTGAACTCTGCAGATAAATCCGCCGTTTCGAAAATTTTGGAAAACAGGAAAGTAATGGCTACTTTATCGAGTAGCGTCAGATTGCTTTTTTTCTTCTAGAGTAATTAAGTATTCTCATTGAATACTTTTTTGAACAAAAATGTATTGCGGTGTTAATCAATACAAGGGCTGGTTGGTGAAAGAAAACGAAGACGCCGAGCGCAATGGCGATACGCTCCTGGTGCCGCTTGATCGACGAAACCGGACTGCAGCCGTTGCAGCGGTATTAACTACGTAAAATGCATTATAGGAGCCTTGTTTGCATAGTCCCGAAAACGTTTTTATCGACGTGTCACACCACCAAACATTAAAGCGACAAAAAGGTTTGCACCGGATATTTCGCATATGTTCACTCCCACTTTCTGTGTGAGCGTTCGCCTAGCACGACCTTGGTTAAGCAGCCGCTCAGAGTGCCATGACTCTCCCCCCCCTCTCCCCACACAATACACGCTGGGATTTGCATTTGAAACCACGTACCGGTCTCCTGTCTCATTTTGCCGCACGATATATCCTGCCTTCACTCGAGACTCTGACGTGTTTTTGCCTGTAAAGCTCGCAGTCAAGATGCTCTCGATTCGCGCTCGGGTAGCGTTGAATCATCTGCGCTGCGTGACGAAAAAGTAAACAAAATTCAAAGCCACAAACGGTAAGTGCCACATTTGTGAGTCTGAATATCAGCCTGAAAAGCGGTGGGAACATTAATTAAATAATTTCTTTTTTTTTAAATTTTGGGCAGCCATGATAAACTAAGCCTTCATTATTTCCGGAAGCACAGTGCGTACTTAATATATCTCAACGTTGACTAGAAGGGACCGACTGAACTAAGATAAGTTAAAAATGTTTTCATATAAATAAACACCCTTGCGTTCGCAATTTTTTATTTAAAATAATAAAATAGATATTGTAGGAATAATATTTATTCTTTCATTTTTTCCAACAATACAAAATGTTGAAAGGTGATCAGAAAAAAGCTGCGAAGACAGCGTGACTGGCCCATAGACACCGAATTGAGCAGTCGTGATTCAGGCACGAAAGGAATTTATACAACGATAACTAAATGTTAGAAAATTTATATCGATGACAAATTGAGAAATCCCAGAACCTTAGTTCGAAACAATCAGCACTCATTGTAGGCAATTTGGTTTCAAGTAATCAGTTCTTGCAAGATTCGTTTTGATATATGGCTGCAATCGTCAACGTGCAAGCTCAGTAAGAGTAGTCGTAAAGATAAGCTGTAGTTTGGTTGCCATAATGTGTTCTTCAGTAAGGTATTTACCAATGTTCCTTATTTCGTGTTGAATTCGTATCTGTTTTTAAGGGTTGGTTTCGCCAAGTTTTCGACGTGGCGTTGTGGCAGATTAGTTTCAATGATATTTATTTCACACAAACAATGTTTGTTTAAATGAAAAAAATGAATAACCAAACGGAGCAGAGAGATTATTAAATGTATATTTAATTTTTGCCGTACAAATTGTTCTCAGTAGTTTTGTAACATCAATATTTTGTATATTAGTATGGGTAGTTGCAGTCAATATGAGATTGTCATAATTTAACTGTGAATAAAATATTTAAATTATATAACTTGCACTTCTTGGCAGTGGTTAGATTTGCTTATGGCAATACTAAATACCGGCATGCTATATTGAATAATTTCCTGTATTTGTTTCGCATCATATATAAGTTCCGAGGCGTCATCGCCGTTAAAAAGTATGCTTGCTTTACCGGCATAAATAAAATAAAAAAATTATTCACTAATATTTATTATCTAATTTATATAGGTTGCATAAGAAAAGGTCCGCGAATACTTTATTGGGGATGCGTGATTCGATCGGTTTTATTTTACAGAGATGGCCACCCAACTATCACCCAGATAAACCCCTAGTTGGGCGAAAATGCGCCAAACGTAAGGGCCTAACTTGGGCCAAGTTACGTTTTGCTCCGTGGCGCTTGTCAGTGCCAAGCAACATTTCCTAAATTTAGCCCCAGTATAGGGCAATACAAGGGCATGTCAAAGTATGGCTCTTTTCTGGTCCGCCACTGGAGTGCCGAAATTCGTGGAATATACTAGACATAACTGTGAAGTAGCGCATAATATGGATTTTTGGACACGCCAATATTTGGCTATTCTCTGGTCCCCCACAGTTGTGCCAGAGGAAGTCCCAGACTTGAGCCATAGCTGCTAAAGTAAATACTAATTTTGTGTTCCGGACATGCCAAAGTTTGTCTTTTCTCTGAGCCACCACAGGAGTGCCGAAGTTAGTGCCAGACTTGAGCCATAACTGCAAAAGTAAATACCAATTTTGGGTTCCGGACAGGCCAACGTTTGGCTTTTGTCTGGTCCACCACATTTGTGCCAAAGGAAGTGCCAGACTTGAGCCATAACTGCAAAAGTAAATATTAGTCTTGTGTTCCAGACATGCCAAAGTTTGGCTTTTCTCTGGGCCGCTACTGGTGCGCCACATTTAATGCCATATTTGAGCCATAACTGCCAAAGTAAATACTAATTTGTAGGTTCCGGACACGCCAAAGTTTTGCTTTTCTCTGGGCTGCCACAGGAATGCCGATGTTAGTGCCAGACTTGAACCATTATTGCCAAGGTGAATACTAATTTTGGGTTCCGTACACGCCAAAGTTTGGCTCTTCTCTGGGACACCACACCAGTGCCAAAATACGTTTAACACTTCAGCCAATACTGCTAAAGTAACGCCTGATTTAGGGATATCGGACACGCCAAAGTTTGGCTTTTGTCTGGTCCGCCACAGTTGTGCCAAAGGAAGTAACAGGCTTGAGCCATAACTGCAAAAGTAAATACTAGTTTTGGGTTTCGGACATGCCAAACATTGGCTTTTTTGTGGGACGCCACAGGAGTGTCAAAATATGTGCAATACTTGAGCCATAACAGCCAAAGTAGCGCCTACTTTGTGGATATCAGACACGCCAAATATTGGCTTTCCTCTGGTCCGCCACAGTTGTGCGAAAGGAAGTGCCAGACTTGAACCATAACTGCCAAAGTAAATACTAATTTTGTGTTCCGGACATGCCAAAGTTTGGCTTTTCTCTGGGCCACCAGAGGAGTGCCAATTACGTGCGATACTTGAGCCATAAATGCCAAAGAAACGCCTAGTTTGAGAATTTCGGACACGTTAATGTTTGGCTTTTGTCTAGTTCATCACAGGTGTGCCAAAGGGAGGACCAGACTTGAGCCATAACTGCAAAAGTGAATACTCATTTTGGATTCCGGACATACGAAAGTTTGGACTTGTTCTGTGCCGCCACCGGAGTGCCAAAACACGAGCAATACTTGAGCCATGAACTGCCAAAGTAACGCCTAATTTGGGGATTTCGAATACGCCAAAGTTCGGCTTTTGTCTGGTCCGCCACAATTTTGAAAAACGAAGTGCCAGACATAGGGGATAACTGCAAAAGTAAATACTAATTTTGGGTTCCGGACATGCCAAAGTTTGGCTTTTCTCTGGGCCGCCACAGGGGTGCCGAAGTAAGTGCCAGATATGAGCCATCACTGCCAAAATAAACTCCTTATTTGGCAATTTCGGACATACCCGAGATTGGCTTTTCTCTGATCCGCCAAAGAAGTGCCGAAGTAAATACCAGACTTGAGTTACAGCTGTCAAATTAAATCATAATTTGGAGATTTGAAGCATGCCAAAGTTTAATTTTTTCTGGCTCGACACTGGAGTGGCAGATGTGTGCCAAAAGTGCCGAAGAAAACCCAGAGGTCTGTTGAAGTTTGCAGTTTCTCTGGTGTGCCACAGAAGTGCTCATTCTCGCACTCCAGAATAAAATTAAATTAAATAAGCGTTCGAAATAGGATGGTCAGATGTCATCTCCGTTCCGAAGCAGCACGGTGAAACTTTGTCGTATCGCTGCAAATACCGGCCGAAAATTGATTCCAATGTAGACCAGCTTTCCAATTTTGAACCACAACTTAGCATCCACAAGTACCGGCGTACTTTCATTTTTCCACGGACTAGTGTTGGCGCAATATTATGTAAATACTCTACGATGCGTCTGCTCCGTATTGGCCAGACGTCGTGCAAGTCTGTGTTGTATAGGCCGGTGCATATTAATTGTTGAAATTAGTGAAAGCGCACAATAAAGACGAATACGAAGACGGAGGGGCAAACAGGACGAGCGCTGACAATCAACTAAATATTTATTGGACAAAATAGAAACAGCAACATATAACCAGCAAAAGCCACAAATACTACAAATGTGACTAGTCATCAATGACTCGGCCACCACACGTGTCAATAAAGTCCACTTCCTTTTTGTGAAGGAAAAGTGAGGGCTGACTGATACACTCATCAGGACATTCCTTCTTTATCATTTAAGCCTCCAGTACCTCCCTCGCCACCTTTTCTTTACCTCTCCCAACGATTGTAGTGCCTTGAAAGTTGGGAATGCAATGGCAATCTCTGCTATGTATGTGTAAATGGGCTCCTGTTGTTGAACGCAGTGATAAAGCATGTTCACGCAACCCTTCATTCAAACACTTCCGGTATGGCCTATGTAAACCTTGCCGCAGCCCAATGGAATTTTATAGACAACGCCCACCGCACATTCAACGTATTTGTTTACGTGCTTCACTGTGCATTGTCGCTTATCTTTGCTTTTTCGCTCGTCCTGTTTGCCCCTCCGTCTTCGTAGTCGTCTTTATTGGGCGCTTTCACTACTTTTCAACATGCATAACCAACTCGCCTGCATCGCTACATTAGTGGATATTAATTGTTCCATATCATTCACGAACCCAGGAAAACAAAATTGTTTTCGATCCCTCTCAGAAGTTTGTTAAACCACTCTCATTACGCACAGGTAATTCTCGACACATTTACAATAGTTATACTTTATTGTAAGCCGAAAAGCGAATTAATAAATATAATTACCACTGTTTTCATGCCACGCAAAACTTACAGGTTAAAACACAAAAACCGTGGAGATTGCGAGGGAAGCACGACTACTATCAGGTGCATGCTTGCAGTGTACTGACGAATAAGAAAGCAATGGCATGTGATCCTTGATAGATGCATAATCTGACTTGGGAAGCAGAGACAAGCACGGACACGCATGAAATAGCTGCCAGATATTTCACCCCTGTCCTTCCGTCCTATGCTACAAATTAATTCTTTGGAGAACACCATTTGCAAATTTATAGACGCGTTCAAAACGTCATTGTCGACAGGAGCTGACGACATAAAAAGCAAAATATTGAAGATGACTGAACCGCTGTCAACTGTTTTTCTAACATCATTATTTTAACAATTTTTAGATACCGGTGATGCTCCTGACGACTGTAAAGAAGGGAAGGTCGTTCCGGTTCACAAATGTGGCGATGCGCACTCCCTCTAAATTACCGGCCCATATCATTACCTTCTGTATGCTGCAAGCTTATGCAACATGTCATTCATTCTCAAGTTATGCGATTCCTTGAACGGAATAAGTTCTTTTTCCACAATCAACCTAACTTTAGGACGCACCGTTCATGGGAAACGCAGCTTGCCGCTTTCTGGCACGATATTCATTTTTCTCTAGAAACATTACAAGCTGATGCCATTTTTTTCGATTTTTCTAAAGCTTTTGATCGCGTTTTCTATAAACTTCTACTTGCTAAGCTGTCCACACTGTATCCTGACTCTTCCATTCCAGCCTAGATCGAAGGCTTTCTCACCTCTCGAAGCCAGTATGTGCAAATTAACAACTGCCGTTTTCGTGGCGCTACTGTAACCTCCGGTATACCGCAAGGATCTGTTCTTGGACCCCTAATTTTTTCATGTATATTATTGACCTCCCTTTTTCATTGTCTTCTAATGTTCGTCTATTTGCTGATGACTGTGTAGTCTACAAAGCCATAGCGAACAGAGATGACTTGCTTAACCTACAGGCTGATCTATAACGAATTAACGATTGGTGTTCAAAGTTGCAGATGCTATTAAATATATCAATATCTAAATGCCTCTTGTTCTATCGAACTCGTCAACATTTTCACTCTTCCTACACTGTTGGCAATTATAATATTGATTTCCTGTCGACTTACAAGTATCATGGTGTTCACTTCACTCACGACCTTTCTTGGAAAACCTATATTAATGCTATCATTTCCGACTCAAACCGCACTCTTGGTGCCTTGCGCCATAATCTTCGTCTAGTGTCCTCATCTGTGAAGCGACTTGCATATGTGTCACATTGGTATGACCGAAACTAGAATATGCATCCTCAGTCCGGGACCCCAACGTAAATACCTTGTATACGACTTAGAATCAGTTCAAACTCGCGCCGCTTGCTATATAACGCCTCAATATTCGAGGTTTTTTAGTGTTACTGAACTTAAACAAAATTTATCACTAACCGCGATGTGTTCACGGAGGCGCGTCGCTAAATTGTCTTTTCTGTAGCTTTTACTCCGATGCACATCTACACAATTCATTCATCTTTACAGTTCATCGCATATCACCCCGCATTGATCACCATGCAAAAGTTTGCCTTCCTTTCACTCGAAATACAACATTCCTTATTATTTATTTTTTTTGCCGGCGACATATGTGGGTTATAACGGCCTGCCCGAAGTCATCGTTTCTTTTCAAGACATTGATTCGTTCCGCCAAATGTTAACCTCGGTATTTTGTTAACCCACTCCCTTTGTAATAAGCTGACTGAAGGTTAATTGTTAAGGTATTTAAATAAATAAATAAATAAATATATTCAAAGTCTAGAAAGAAGGTTGCCCATATTCAACTGAAGTATCGTCGTTGGCGAAGAGCAGTTTCTTGACGAAGCACGTCCGACAAAACAAGGCGCAAAAATTTCAAAAACTCCAACAAAAAAACAAAAAAATGGCGAGTACCGGAAAATTGGCATGGACGTACTCCGGCCGTTTGCGGCAGAAAACGACGCCAGGTCTGCAATGCACGAAAGCAACAGAACACTGAAGGCGCATTACTAAAACCGCACTTACGTGGCCCGCCTCTTTCTATAACCTGGCAAACGGCGAAGACTACAGCCCCAAAGATTCCATCAGCGCGTCAGAAAGAGTTACGTGACAAATATTCGTCCAAGCGTTTTTGTCTTACGCGTCCTACGGAGAGAAATCACACGTTTCGCTCCACCTCTCTGATTTGCTTGAAGGTATGCTGAACCGAAATTCGGACTTCACAAAATAAGGTAGCAGGAGGGTTCAACGGGGCGCCACAAACCCCAACACACCACTCATAAAGCGATATCTCGAACGGATGACGTACTTTTGTAAAATAAGAATGCGGTTGAGTGAGAATCGCGACGTCGCGTTTCCAGCAAAATTGCTAAGGAGGAAGGGAAAGAGCCTTGCTTCCTTCCCTCTTCGCGTCCTCGCGGAGTCAAGGCGGGAAGAGGAGGAAACAAGAATCGCGACGTTACGGGCTTTTTTGGCCTTGTTCAAGCGCGCTTTTCATTCACAAAAATACGACCATCCGTTGGACATATCGCTTGATGAGTGATGCTTTCGGGGTTGTAGCGCCCCGCCTAGTGCTTCCGCGTTCTTTTATGAAATCGAAAGTTCGGTTCAGCCTCCCATTAAACGGGCCCTGCAATCATGTTTAGGCGTCCACCTGTTTTGCGGTTTCCACATCTTTTGGATTTCTGGGCAAGCCATCGGGCACGTAGAGAGTAACTAAATATCTGTGCGTCATATTTTAACCGGATGACCTAGAAACGTCCTCCACCTACGGAGGCGACTCTGCGGTGCCGAAAGCGCTCGATATGTGAAGTCTTTGGTCCTGGGCTTACTACTGGTCAGAGCCGCTAAAAGCTTCTTTTTAGTCGAAATACAAAATATAAGTGGCGCGAACCGTTTCAATATATTTATGAAAGTACTTTATGTTCGGTATTTTAGATCAGGAAAGAAGCAAATGCAGTTTATAAAGTACGGAAACAAGAAATGACCCGTCTATATACAAGCCACCAAGGGGTGGAAAAGGCGGCGCATACTAGAAAGCGGTAGTGGAATGAGGCGCCGAAGAGCGGCGAGCGTAGAAAGGTCCCGGATGTACGCGGCGGCTCTGCGGTCGTACACGGGCTCCAGGATCCCACCGATTCGGAGAGTTCCAAAGGCCTTCGACGTGCAGGTTTGGCTTGCGATTAGGCCGTTTGGCGGTATGGCAGCTGAAAGTGGCTCCTGTTCTGAACCTATATTTACCCCGTGTTTGCTGTCGTTTGTGGCCAGTAAAGTGTCAGGCAGAATTAGTGTTTAATCGCTCAGTAAATACAATGCTAGCCTTCCTGACTGCCTGCTTCATACAGCCTATCCAGAACATGTTTTAGTGGCGCCCTCTGGAGCCGTCGACACGGAGTGGCGGCAGCCCTGAGTGCGCGCTGAGCTCACTACCCCTCCTCTAGCTCACGGCCACTCAAGCGACCAAGGACGTTTTGTTTTTCTAATTTTGCTTGTTTTGCAATTTTAATTTGCCTTTAACTTTTAAAATAAAGCGAAATTCGAGAAAAGAAAATGTCATTAAGTTACCACGTTCAGTGCGCTCAGGTTCGGTGCATATTAAAACCCAGTAAAAAAGCCCTTGCAAGGCCCTTTAAAGCGGCCGCAGCGCTCGTTCTCAGCCAACAGAAGTCACAAAAGCAGATGGGGAGGCCTAAGAAAGGGCGAGGTCGAAGGGCATTGAACAATGCAGCTAAGCTCCCTCTCGCCTGGAGCAGAGTATATCGCCAAAGAGAGCACTGCATCAACGACCGTTTCTGCGAACACGTGAGGGAGGTCGCAAAGGGAGACGCAGAATCGTAGCATCCGAGGACTGTACATTTCAGAGCGTGTTCGCACTGCGTCCGCGCCTTTTCGTCAGCACGTCTTCTGGGAGCGAACAGAGGACGGTACGGGTGCCAGGCTGTAGAGGCCTACGTCTTAAACAGAGGCGACTCAGAACATATCATCACCACCTCTCCCCTTATCGGAGAGGGGGCCGCCTTCCTGAGACCAGATCTGACGGCCCTGTCACCAGGAACGATAGTTCGTTTGCGAGATGGTTCCGGTTATAGGAAGAATGTTCGTTCGTGTATGAGATGAATGTTCCTTAATGAAACTTAAGCTGAATCTTATTTTCAGCTGAAGTCCAGACGGAGTTGACGCTACAAGCGCGAGTTCCTGGCTTTCTGCGTCCCTGCCGAGCACGTCCGCTCGTGCAGTGCAAGCACTGTTCAGGGCCACATGCTTGCGCTTGTGGCATCGGCTGCGTCTGGACTAAAGCTGAAACGAAGTATTAGCGGCGAGATGTTTCGGTGGTGCCCTCGTTCGGTTACCTTTCGTGACGTCATTACCTTGTGAACAACAAGTTCGATGGTGTTTGTAACAGTCATGGTGGAAGCCTGAAATCTTTGCGCTCTCAAGGCAACACTGCCAACACCATCAAAATTGAAGTTCTTGCATTCCTTTTATTTCCGTCGATGAGAAATCCTTTGCTTATGTCATAGTCAGCATTAGGCCAATTGTGGAAGGCCGACCACAGCGACGCTTTCGTACGCTCACGTCGCCATATAGGTTCTGCCCAGCTCGCTCTCTTCACTTTCTGTTTTTTTTTTTTTCTCAACGGGTTGACTGAGTTACTTAGGCACTGGTGCGTTGTTTTGTTTTTCTGCTCTTCGCATGGTCTCTCGATGGCGAGGTGCCTTCAGAGGTATGCGCGCGCTTGCAGAGGTAACATACTCGTCCAGCAAGCACTCGCACAAGGCTCCGCCGCTATATAGTTGTAGCGTAGTACTGTTCGCGCTTGGCTTTTTGATGTCACGTGTTGTAGCCACTCCATACACTCTAGAACAAAAGGCACATAATGACCCGTCGACACTCAGATAGTGAGCACGATTTGACCACCGCCTCTTGAAGCTAAACTAATACATTTCGCACGGCGGTGGTCGCGCCATCATGCCTCAAAATGTCGCCCAAGTATCTCATGCCTAACATATATAACATTCTGCGTTAAAACTGCCTTTGACACGCTAATATAAAAAATGGGCAATTTGTTTTCGCTACGCCGGTTTTTTTGGGTTGTACCCTGCTATTAGCGGTGAATACACCCTCTTTTTTACAACGATCGCAGTTATTGGGTCTTCCCAGCGCTGGAAACGGCGCCCGTTCTTTTATGTTTATGTTGTTGTAGACGATGTAGTTGTGCTTGTTACCCTTGGCGTAGTGGGGCGTAGGACGTCTGTCATCGATGTTGCCGAATTCTTGTAAAAGGTCGGCACCCATCGCGGGAATCGAACCTGGGTCCGTTGCATGCTAAGTGGAGGTGTTAGCACAGAGCTATTCCACGTTTTCTTTTATTGCTTGCGTTTTTCTGCAGGTTTACTTCTTCAATAAAATGTTTAAACATACGCAAACTTGGCTAATGAGGAAAGTTACACAGAGTCAAATTCGTCACAAATCTTTGAGGGTCGCAAGCTCTTTAACCAGTGGCAGCCAGTCAGGCAGTGGTTGCTGCAACGTTATAAATTTCCTTCAGGTAGCAGATGCTTTCAACGAAACACTTATGCACATGACGCACATTAACACCTGAGTGCCATACCACCATACGACACTGCCACACATCATGCAGAGCAACGAGCTCGAACATTTCGTAGAGAACTGTGTCCCGACCTTCCACAAACAAGTACCGTATGCAATAGGACGTTAACGGAATATACAGGGACGTTTTTTTTTATTCTTTCAAATTTGTTTTAAAAAAAAGAGCCGTGTAAGCTACCACTTTCCTGTTTGAGATGGTGAGTTATATGGCTAGGGGAACATAGTATAGGCAGATAGTCGCAACTAACAGTCGGCATTTTAAGTGAACTTTGTCTATTAACTTTAAATTACTAGAAATAGACATATAGTTTCAATTAGAAACTTGCTGAGCATCATCGAAAGCAACTGAAACAACTCATTTTAGGGGATATAACGCCGGGGCAGCATTTTCTCGGCGTTCTGTAAAAACGCTCTATTTGGACGCGTTCCTAGATTTCGGTTTCTTATCGGAGCCCATCTTTCCGCCCGTGGTCCTGCTCCCGGTGGTCGCGGCGCAGAAGCCACCCCTCGCCTCCCTCGTAGGATGGAGGGAAAGTAGGCGCAACGTCGTGTTGCGCATCTCAGCCACTGGGGAGCAGGACTACGGGCGCGTGGAAGCGCTCCGATAAAAACCGAAACGTAGAAACGCGTCCAAATGGAGCGTTCTCACAGCACGCCGTAAACTGCTGCCTCTGCGTTAAATTATTCTGAAAATAATTGATTTAGTGGTTTTCGATGATGCTCTGAATGTTTCTAGTTGGAACTATATGTTATTTGCACTATTAAAAAAGTTAACTAACAAATTTTACTTAATTAGCCGACTCATATTTGAGACTATTTCTCTATACTATGTCCCCATTGCCGTATAAGTCCCCTGCACAAGCCACGTAAATGTAGCTTTCACGGCTTTTTAAACAAATCTGAAAGAATGAAAAGAAAGCACACTGTGCATTTTTTCTTAAGTTTTTGGAGGATGTTCCGAAAAACACCGTATCCCAGCAATCTAGGAATACAATGTTATAGGGTGTCAGGTTTTTTACACAGGAAACAATTCAATTTTCAGACCACGCTAATGCTATTTCATTGGACACTAACCAGAGCTTTCACAAAAAACGTTTCGCTGACCAATTAAAAAAAAAAAGTTTTCGCACATGCGGCGACAAGCATTTTCTTGACTCGTCTTGAACGTCTTGTTCTGGTACGACAATTTACAAAGTTCGTTACAAAGGAGCGGAAACAGCCCGTCACCCAGATTTCTAGACAACCGTAGAACTCTCCACAACGTTAACAATCAGTTGTATGCTTGTTCCTGCTACGCGCTCTCTGAAAAGCAAATATTTTGCAGTCCTACAATAATCCACAGTACAGTTAGAGCGATAGTTGAAACACGTACGGAGAAGTCGTTGGACATTGGCGCTAGCATTCAAAACAAAATAGATATCTGACCATCTTGTTCCGAACGCTTTGTTTCTGTTTTGACTTGGAGCGCGAGAGAGCGCGTCCACTATCATGAGCGCTTGGCATTGACAGTGCTACAACTGCATTTTCGTTCATGGCCATTTTTTCTTCAGAGTAAGTGAATTGGACATCAGGTGTTTTGAGTGGTGCCCTCCCATGGTTCTCTCTCTATCGTCATTACCTTGCGAAGAACAAGTTCGATGATGTTTGTAACGAGCACGGTGGAAGCCCTAAATCACAGCGCTCTCAAACCTACACTTCGCAACACCAGTCGAAACTAAAGTTCTTACAATTGCTCTTATTTCCGTCAATAAGAAAATATTTGCTGACGTCATAGGCAGCGCTCGACCAATCGTGGTATACCGACCACAGCGACGCTTTCGATCGCTGACGTCGCCATATTTACCGGATTGTTAACACTGTGACGTTGCTCAATGGTATACTGCGTTTCACCTTATGTTGTACAGCAGCGAAGGCTATAGGGCGTATTCACTGGCCGCCATATTTGAGGTCACTATTTAGAGCGCATGCTCACGAACAGAGCTCACATTAATAAGCTGCCAAGACCGGCAATCTTGATGGTGCGGGGTGCACGTTGCAAAATAACTGTGAAAGCTAGCCATCAGCACGTGCTCAGCATTAGCGCACACAGATATGGCCGCCAGTGAATACACCCTATACTTTGTTTCAGCTTGGGTCCAGACGAAGCTGATGCTACGAGCGCGAGCGTGTGGCTCTGAATAGTGCTTGCATTGCACGAGCGCGCGTGCTTGGGAGGGACGCTGGAAGCCCGGAGCTCGCGCTTGTAGCATTGGCTGCGTCTGGACCCAAGCTGAAACGAAGTGATAGAAGCGCGAGCTCATAGAGTTGGCAGCTGCTCTAAGTCACGAGAGCTTCTGCCGCCGCGATGTGCCCCAGAGCAAGGAGCTCGCGATTGTAGCCTTTCCTGCGGTACATGATAAGGTGAAACAGAGTATAGCGTGTCCGCTTCGCATGCAGATGACCCATGTTCGATTTCCCGCGGGCGGCGGGCAGATCTTTTTGAGGGTTTTGGCAAGCATGAGGACGGACGTCTTACAAAGCCAACTACAACATCAACAACGACAACAACAACTGCAACCACAACTACAACATCAAACAACTACTACGCTAACAACGGACGTCATTTTCATGAGTTGAGAAGAACCCATAACAGCTATCCCTGTAAAGTTAGCGCATGACGAAATGCCGTCGTAGCAATCCCAATGCCTTGAGCTCGTGCCGGGATACGGGCTTTCGCGAGCCCCGGAACCACAAAGAAACAAAAGCGTTCAGAACGAAATGGTCAGATATCAATTTTCTTCCCAAAGCTTTTGTTCATGCACCCCACGGTTCGTGAACGCGACGCCGATGCGCAACGACCTCGCCGTGGCATGCCGCAGCTATCGTTGTGACTGACTGTGGAACACAACAAAATTGCTCAGATAAAAAAAAAAAAAAGATTTAGAGGTGAATTTTAGGGTATTTCTATCCCGTGAATCTGAACATCACGTTCGTTTCCCTCAGGGATGTAACTAAACGCGGAAAACACGAAATACTTCTGACCATTCGTTCCGTCATACCAAGATGTTTCGGCCGCCAAGCACGTGTCGCTCGCGTGGGCAGCGCGTGCAATAGCGCAAGTTCGTCTGCTTCTTTTGCAGGGGTTGTACTGACGTCAGAAAGACGCCGAGCTCTGATTGGTTATGAAGGAAGAATAGTGGGTAGACCTCAAAGCAAGCTGCCTTGAGGTCTACCCACTATCCTTGATCGTCTTTTTCAACCTTTTTTCAAACTAGCGAGAGTGCGCGTGCGTAGCTTTGGAATGGGGTGAAGATGCGCAAGAGCGGAGATTAAAAAAAAACTCTGTTTATGACGTCACTCTCCAGGGCCCGTTTGCTCGAAGCGCTAACCGCGGCTAAAGTTAGCCGCAGTACCTAGTAGAGGGGTTTCGAGATCACGTGACTGGCTCGGTAGGGATGCGGGGAAACATGGCGGTGCCCCGGTTGAGTGAGCGCCGCTCGCTTTGGAACTGATCTGTCGTTGTAGCTGCAATACCGGGCGCCATAGGTCATCAACAAATGATGCAGGAGGCTTTCGTTTTGAATTACATCACTTAAATCGCAAAGCATGAGAAATGACATCGTTACATTTTTGAGTCTTTCGATTCTGGCCATTCCTAAGCCTAAATGAACGCGACAATCGTCGGCATGGCAACGTCTTTAGAAATTGGATTGCCTTAACTCAATCGTCCGGGTATTGCAACGAGGTAGAGGGGCTTAGAGTGATAAACCGGAAGTTCGGAAGTGGCACCCCCCGGTTGCCGCCATTTTGTACGCAAAAGTGACCACACGTCACGTGACCTCACAAGAGCCGTGACGTCACCGGTAAGATGGCAGCGCCCAGAGCTGGGGAATGCGAGTTTGTTCGGTGCGCGGTAGCCGCGATGTGTAGCTGCTTTCCGACGACTTCGGTCTTCTTCGTGCTCGCTGACGCAGGTATAATGTGAAAATATGAAGAAATGAGACTTTATTACCTTTTTCCGCAAGATCGCCCTGTATCATCTGGATATTAACACCTGCGAGACAGCATCAGCCGTGTCGCCGTACCGGTGCTCGGATTCCCGGATGCGTTCGAGGGTCGATAGAACTTTGAGTGCTTTTAGCATGCAATTTTCGCTTTCTCTTAGCTTTGTTTGAACGTTGGAATGTCTGAGAATTGACGCGATATGTATACATCGGACGTAGGGCCTAGGGGAATTCGTTTCAGCCCTAGGTAACTGCATAATCACAGCCAACTTTTAGCGAGGAAGCTCCTGCGATCTTTACGTTTTGTACTTATAAACAATTTTACGATATAACTCCTAGCATAATATATTCGCATTTTTCTAGCTTCGTTTGAACGTCTGAGAATCGAAGCGAAAGGTATACGTCGCGTGAGGACTTAGGGGAAGTTGTTTCAGCCCTGCGTCACCGAATAACCATAGAAACTTTTAGCGAGGAAGCTCCTGCGATCTTTAACCTTTTGTGCTAATCGACGATTCTACATTCGATCGCTTTTCTTCCTTTTTTTGTGAGTGCGAATTGCACACTTATTTTCAGCTGCGAGGATGACGTTTTTATTGAGTGGGGGGATGAATAAATCGTTGCAGGCACCTGCTTCAATGCTATTCGACTTGCTATTTTTGGTGTACGCATAGATTAATTGCACAATTTTCTCTTTCGTAGGTTTTTTTGCAGCAATACTTTTTTTCACCAAGAGTGCATTGTATTAGTCGGTCAATTATTTACTTGTTCTAGTTACCTGTACAAGATGATTCATATTTGTGTTCACCCCTTGCCCGAAAAGCAGTCTTGTTGAAAAATGTTGACTACCATTCCTTTCGGTCTCTTCAATAGACTTCTTTCTAAAGTGTGGGCTGCCTATACTTCGTATTACCATAACCTGGAAAAGGGCAACCGCCACAGCCCCCTCGTGCCAATCAGATTGACGGAGTGAAGGCATGTGAGAAATCTGTGCTGACGAGCACTCTGATGATATGTTGTCATGTGCCTCTCTCCAACATGCCTATTGACTCACCAAGACTGTAGCCTTCGCCGCTTGCCAAATTGTGATGGAACGAATTACAGTAGCTATTACTCTAATTGCCCAAGGCCTTCATACTTTGGCCATTTGTTCGACAAGAATGTTATGTCCGCCATCACTGTGAACTCGGCTGAGCGCCTATTGGACTCGAATGCTGCATTAACGTTCGACGTGAACTGGGGTATATTCGTGTGCTTTGCACCGAAAAAAATGGCGACAGTTGTGTTGCTTGATGGGGTTTTGCAAAGGGTCTATTGTGTCATACGTATTGGAAGTGTCCTGCTATATAACAATGCATGAACACATACCATTAAACTAGATGCTCAGAGGTGTGTTTGTTTTTGCAACTAACAAGTTACAGCAGTGTGCTTTAATGTTATTATCATGTGCATAGTTTTAAGTATCCTCTCTGCAATGTCTACAAAGGCCCCTGGAGAGAATAAATTAATAAATAACATTTTCACATCACTGGAGTTGGTTTTCGGATGCACCATATGTTCAGTAGAAGTGGAACGAGTGCAGCCCAATGCAACCAGTCTGGTATGTCCCATTAATTAATATTGAGGGGTCAGAGATGCGAGTGTATTCAAAAGTTCCAGCACGTGCGGTGAACACAATTCTTTGTGTAGAGACTCTGAAGACGTAAAGGCGAGCGGAAATATGTTTATTAGGTTAGTGTATCAAATATGTTGATTTCCACTTGATTACGTAATTATTGGTTCTTTGCAAATGGTTCCATAACGAGTTCTTTCTGCGACAGTCTCGTGTCAGGCGTTCAGTCATAGTACCTGTGCTGCTTGTTGTCGGATGATGCTCCTGGCACGTCGGTGTTCAGTTTGGTCGAGTGGCAACTTTGACCGACTGATGCCGTCTTGTAATCATACGTCATGTGCGGCCACTGACATCTGATGCACTGAAGCTGCAGGGCTGGCTTCTAATCCGCAAATTTTCCTGGTAGTTTTCTGCATCAATGCAGCAAGCTCGGGCATGTATGAATGCTTCGGCGTTGGGGTGTCTCGTTGAATCGGCATTGAATAGTAACGGGTAGCCGATGGCGGTCATCGTGACTTTGTGGCATAAGTCGCCCTCGGTTCGTCAGATGCCGCTTTGCTCGAAGTCTCCAGTTGAAATGCCTGTCGAACTTGTTCCGAAACAATCTCGGCAATCAAAATAAAAGCCGGGCAACTGATGGCAGGAAGTAGCTTCCTGGTCTCCTCCCGGACAACGTCGTGGATGTCGCGGATGCCTGGGAGGCTGGCATCGAAGTTGCAGCTGGACGACTCGAGTGTCGAGAAGCTGGGGAGTTGTTGATAGCGACAGGCTCGGGCCTGCAGTGTACATTCAATGTTGGAAGCCGCAGTGATATGAACCCTTCGACTGTTGTCGTGGAGTTGCGGACAAGGCTGCCGGAGGTGTTGTACCTCAGATGAGGGACATGGGATTCTTAGCTTCTTGTCTTCTGTAACATCAGGGTTGGCGTGGGTGCTCGATCACGCCCAAAACATCTTCCACGAAGGCGGTGACGCTCTTGTTGGGGCCGCATCCTGGACAGAATCAGGAATTCGGCTCTCCCTGGTCAATGTTGGCTGATGAACGTGCACTTCAGCTCGATCGTGCAAACTTCCCACGACGTTAAGGAGGATTCGTGGTTCTCAAACCAGTGCCTGGCAGTTTCTTCCACGAGAAGTATAGGTTCTGCAGGAGCTGGTTGTCCGTCTACCCACTGTGGCGGGCGACACGGCCATATATTTCAATCCAGCCCTCGACGTCTTCATACACCTTGCGTGAAAGGGCATCGGAGTGTGAGGTGCGACGGGCATGCAAACGATGATGGGAGCGGACATGGTTTGCTGCTACAGGTTTGTCATTGTTGGCTTAGTCAGCTTCGGTTTTTCTGGCAAAAGACCGAATTCCGGTGGTTCTTGCTGGTAGCAGCGACTGGCTCGGATTTCAGGTTCTTTGTGGTGCATTTCCAAGGTTCGTCCTTGCGGTACTCGCTCGTCTTGCGGTTTTTCTGCCGGGCTTGGGATAGGACTTGGTTCACGGCTCGCCGGGCGTTTAAGACGCGGGGCAACTCGGCTGAGGAGCCGCCAGGGTCCACACAGAGTGAAGGGCTATGGGTAAAATGTGCAGCACCTCCACCAGAACATACGATGACAGCTGAGCATGGCCTGGAACTTTCCAGAATAGTAAATATCTGATAGACAATAGCACTGGAGCAAGCATCTGTGACAATATAACGAAACAGACAGAAGAGTCTATCCTGACCACTAAAACAGTGCATTGTTAGAGCGCATTCTGGTCAGAATCAATCAATTCGGCTGGTCTGGCAACGTGCCTGGATGAACGTGCACTGCAGATGGATCGTGCGACACTTCTCACGGTTAAGCGCTGCAGATTGTCGTCTCAAAGCGTGCCTGAACGTGCGTCCACTGGGTATGGTACTGCAGGCGCTGGTATACTCCGTCTACGTCACCGTACGCGGTGCGAGCGCGCCATAGCGATTTCACGTCCAGCACTCGACGCTCTATACTCTGCATCTTGCGTAACTGACGCGACCTGCGGCGTCTCGACGCAGCCTGACCGCTCGACGCCATGATGAAGCGTGCCATGATTCGCGTGCTGCCGCGCTTGCCATCGCCGGACCAGATGCAGCACGGCTGGCTCCTGGCAGCATAGACTGGATGCGCGGTGAATACTGGCTGATAGCAGACAACGGAGCTCCGCTGTCAGCGTCATCTATGTAATGAATTCCAAGACTCGGTCGTCGCGAAGCTGCTCGCAGGCAGTTCGTTCTAGCCGTGGTCTATGAGATGAGGCACTTGAGCTACTGCTCGACCGTGCGCTTGTCAAAGATGTCCGTGTGCAACTGACGGCCTGACGTTGAGCCGCCAGGCGGTGCACACAGAGTGAAGGGCTATGGGTATAATCGTGCAGGCACCTCCACCAGAACATACGATGACAGCTGAGCATGGCCTGGAACTTTCCAGAATAGTAAATATTGATAGAAAATAGGACTGGAGCAAGCATCTGTGACAATATAACAAAACAGACAGAAGAGAGTCTATCCTGACCACTAAAAAGCTGCATTGTTTTAGAGGCATTCTGTTCGAATAAATCCTCTCCTTCGGGGTTTGGCGACTGCCGTGGACGAACTGAACTGAAATGGATGTGGAACCACTTTTCTGGTAATGAGCCGCTGCAGACTGTCGTCGCAAAGCGGCGTGAACGGGTGGACTGGGTAGGTAACACGCGCGATGAAATGCCCATACAGCTTGCAATTCGCGTACCGAGTGTTGATGAAACTTGTGTCGACGAAACGTGCGACAGACAAGCGGAATCAATACCAACTGCAACACCTGTGCTCCGTGAAAGTGCACGTCTACGCCAGAACAATTTAGGAAGCAGCACAGCATCACCTAAAGCACGGCACAGGAACTACCAACTTGAAGCACTTGAAGGCAGCTCTCCGGTGCGCCGCACAACCAAAGTGAGCCTTCGGTCATTTGAACGAAGCGGCACCACGATTGCACACTGCCAAGCACGACTCACGCAATTTCCGTCGCTAAACTGCGTATCCAAACATATTGCACACGCTTCACTGCAGACCTCGAAGATTCCGATGGTCAACGAGAGCACAGAAACGTCGCCTTAAAATTTACTTGCGGTATCCGAATCAATCCGAGGTCCGAGCAACGTAGGGCCGATTGTCTCTTTCGTGGCAATATCCCCGTCGGTCACCAGCGAAATGCACACCGTTCCTCCTTCTGTTCACGTTATACCTACGTCAGACACCACGCTGAACTCTGAAGTCGCTTTCGACCGGCCTCATATGACGGCTTCCGCGTCTGAAATCAACTCGCCGACACGAACGACAACAAACAACGCATCCGACAAGCTCCGGCCCAGCTGGGACCAGCCGCTGCCTGGGCGCTGCCATCTTTCCTGTGACGTCACGTATTTGGTTTGGTCATGTGACGAGTGGTCACATTTGCGTACAATGGCAGCCGCCTTATGGGGGTCACTTTCGAGTGCAGACCGGAACCCCGGTTTATCGCTCTAAGCCCCTCTACCTCGTTGGGGTATTGATAGCACACAAAAGCAAACAGCGTCCCAATAGACCTTCTCTTAATTTCCCAAGCACCGAGGTGCATGCCAAAAGCGTAGTTACACGTGTTGCAGGTGCTTGCGTCTGCAGTAGTAATTGTTCTAAAGCAAAAAGTCTAAAACAAATTTTGCCTTGCACGCGCGTTCGTCCAAGCCTTATTTTGATTATTTACTTCTAATCTTTTATAAAGGAAGGCCAGCGCGTACGGACTGTAGAATTGCACTTCCAGCGTTCTCCTCGATGCTTGGGTAATTTAGAAAAAGGTTTATTGGGACGCTGTCTGCTTTTGTGTGCTATCAATACCCGGCCGATTGAGTCAAGGCAATTCGCTTCCCAAAGACGTTGCCATGCCGACAATTATCGCGTTCATTTAGGCTTAGGAATGGCCAGATTCGAAAGACTATCTAAAAAACGCGGCGAGGTCATTGCTCATTATATGCGTTTTAAGTAAGGTAAGGCAAAGCCCAAGCCTCCTGCACCATTCGTTGCTGACTAACGCGCTCGATATTGCAGCTACAGCGACATATTAATTTTAAAGCGAGCGACGCTCACTCACCGAGGTGCCGCCATGTTTCCCCGCATCCCTACCGAGCTAGTCACGTGATTTCAAAATCCCTCTTCTAGGTACTGCGGCTAACTTTAGCGGCGGTTAGCGCTTCGAGCAAACGGGCCCAGGAAGGAAAGGCTCAGCGGTACTCTGAAAATGGTCTGCACCAGCTTCTGTGCACCGAATTGAAAACTAATCTCAATATTCGTAATCCTGGAGACAAATGAAATCGATTCAAGTAACTTTCCTCAAATACAGAATCGAATCGCTCATGTTTCTTTTTTACGCGAAACGTTCTGCAGATAGGTGTTAGGCGTTTTGTGAAGCGGTGGAAATAAACCTTCAACTGAGAGTCAGCGCTCGACTCTTTTTACTGTCGTTGTCTTATCGGGCTGTTTTAAACCAGAATGCCCAGATGGAGAACCGGCCGTGAGTGCCAACACTGATTGGTTCTCGAATGGGAGAGGAGCAGACTTGGGAAGTAATCCATTAAAAATAACGCATTACTTGTAATCTGTAACTTTTTCAAGTAATTTTGTCATTGCGACGTTACTATTTTGCGGCAGCGATTTTTAATGTAATTTGGTTAGAAAATCTTGGTAAGGGGCTACTTTAATTGCTCGTTAATTTGGTTGAGCGGGTGCCACCACCCCCACGACCAAAGTTCAAAAACGAGCGCTCTCGCCCATGCATTTTTGTATACTGCATGCAACTATACTCCGTTAATGCACAAGCTGGTAGTGTTTGAAAGTTATAGTCACGAGACGTCATCTTTGAGACGTTGCGCTCACGCTTAAAAGACCCGTTTCAATAAGGAGCTTTCGTAGATCGCTTCTTTACTCTCTGAACCTCCTAGCGGAGGTAGACACTGCTACTAATCATTCGCACCGCTAGTTCTATCTGCAAAATTCAGGGATCATTTCCGGTCACCGCAAGCCAGAGGGATGGCGGATGTGGCTGCACTTTTCGCTGCCTTGCCAACTTACATCTCAACGGAGTGCACCTACATTATTTCGCGTAGATACGCTATTTTATTTTTACAAGACCTACCCTAATGGACGCCTATGAAAAATAAAAGCAGTGTTGCTGAATATTTTGTCAAGGCATCAAAATTGGTTCTATTGTTTTCTAGATAAGTGTACGGGAAAGTAACGTAAAAGTAATTTGTACCCTAGCGAGTAAAGTAATCCGTAGCGTTTGAGCGAAAATATTTTGTGACGGTTATTCATTACATTTTAGGCACCCTAATTTGTAATTGTTATCCACAACATTTTTAAAGTAACGGGCACACGTCTGTAGAAAAGGATTGAGGGTCTAGACGCTGATAGGTTCAAAGAAAGAAGGACCCTCTCCCGTCTTTTTTTACTATTTTTATTTTTTAATTTTAATATTTAATTGTTGGTATATTCGCAACATCGCACAGCAAATCTTTATTTTTAAGAGCTTATAGGCAAAAAAAAAGATATTTTGACCAGAATTTTAAACTAAAATATTCATTGATTTTGCTGGCCTGCATATCACTCAAATTATTGTCCTACACTTGCGGAAAGACAGCAAAAAAAAAAAGAAAAACAAGAACAAGTACAAGAGCACGGATACAGCACTGACCCACGACTTACAATCGTTTTTCGTATTCTTCAAAATACATCAAAATAAGACGATGAACACAGGGGAAAAATCCCACATGTAGAACATCTTCACTGTTATCTGCCATCCGAAAACTTCCTAACAAGAAAGTACTGTTTTAATTATATGTTTACTATGGTGCACCGACTAAACCACGTCCAAACATCACTGCAAAATAACTTAGTTGGAGTCATCTTATGCCAGCATTGCATGCATATCCTTCTATTTGGGTGCACTCCTTTGACGTAAACTATTTGCCTCTGTATGTCGGGACAGAAGCCTCTCCAAACTCAGCTACTTCCACAATCCCGGAAAAGAGCCGCTCCTTACCTGGACAGTGGGAGATGTGATTGACAGAGCGGTAGACACCATCGGGGATATCACAGCCATTGTTACCACTCACCAGAACATCAGCAAGACCTATACGGAATACAAGAAAGATGTGAGTGCATATCCAGACTTTTCCTTCATCTTGAAGCCCATTTCAGGCAATTATTGGGACCGCAGGCCTTCATGGTACGGGTGACATCCCTTTCTTTGGCGCCGGTGCTCTGCTGAGCAAACATATATATCACTAGCAGTGTATTACTCTAACTGATTATTCAATACAGAACGCTTCACGGGGATGTAAACTTCACGTGGTTGTAAACGCGTCAACAATGCAATGTAAACTGGTTCAGACCGGCCATTGATCACCTGCTCTTACCTAAACTCCGGAATGCCGATTCTTCAAAACTGGTGACGGATGCGCACAAACATGCCTGACGGGCACATTAAAGAGGCTTCAAAGGAAAGACCATTAAAGAAGGCCGTCCTGGCAATTTTTCTTTTGTTTTGTTTTTTACCTGGATAAGCTAATCAATTTTTAGATTGTCCCGGTTTTACTCATACGGGCGTGCTATTTATTATCACTAAATATAAAATAGCTACTGAAAAAGCGCAAACAGAGGTTATTCCAAAAGCAATTCAAATTTTCCAGTGATTTTTATTGGGTGCATGTTTTATATTAACGCGCAAGTTAAAGAAACAATAAAAAATTTGCGCGTTTTTGTGTTTTGTGTGAGCTTACCCGGAATTTTTTTTCACAACATCAAGCCTTTCAGTAACCTGTAAGGCAGCAGCTACACTGCCCCCCCCCCCTTCCCCTCGGAATAGAACACTCGACGTCTCGTTTTCAGTGTTGCCACTCTTATACAAAAACTACAAATGTAATAACTTCGCGAGAAAAAAAATACTGTGGCTTGCAATTCGGACTTCTAGTTCAGATTAGTCTAATAATGTGTTGAACTAATTTTGAAGCAAATCAGTTGATATAAAAACGCGAGTCACCGCAATATCCGTGGTTAGAATATCGCGAGCCAAGTTTTTCGTAGAACTCATTGCCACTCGGTAATTGAAGCAAGAATATCGCGGGGACTCGCGTTCTAATATATATGCAGACTCTCTTTTGTATGGTGTCTAAGCAGTGTGACACCCACTTTAAAAAATCGGAGAACCAGCGCACGCCCTCAGGAGCGAGATCGCCAGCTAAATTTCAGTTATTTTAAAGAGGGCGTTTGACAGGTGTCTTAAGCCTACAGAAGCGGCGAAGAACAGTCTGTTTTCTAAAAAAAGAAAAACAAAACACATTCGGGTAGCAATAACAATCAACCAACATTACAAAAAAGAAAGCAGCCCGAAGCACAGAAGGACGAGGCTAAAACTTGAAAACACGCAACGCTGACTATCAACTACCGTTTATTTTGAAAGCGACATGAAGATAAAAACATCAGGATGGAACGCCGGAAAAATATTCTAGACAGACAACCCCCACCAACTGCCAGCTAACCCCTCTCCTCTCTTCCCCCCCCCCCCCCCCGCCACCTTTCAGTAAAAAGATAAAAAGCAGAGCTCTATATACGGTGCCACACCTCATAACATTAACCTTTTCATCAAGAATTTCCATGATCCAGTCCCACAAACTGACTAGATGAAAAACCACCTTCACTTGCCATGACAGTGCTGCGCTTGAGTTGTGTTATAATCCAAATTTCTTAACGGTAGTTAAAGGTGGATAATCCGCGCGTCACTCAATGTGTACATTTCGCTGAACAAACCTAAGTTTTAATAATACATAAAAGTTTTAATGTCCTTATGTTTATTCGTTTGTGGGGGAGGTTGGTATTCAATATGAGAACACAGTGAGGGTAGAGAAACCCCTATTATTTTCTTTTAAGAACGCTAGAGATTATTTATAAAATAAATAAGAACAGAAATACTACCATTATCCAAACGCCAAGAGAATTTCTTTTTCCTCCGACCGCAAAATCTTGTAAGAACCATACTTCGCGAAACGTATAAACAATCTAAAAAAAAAAGAAATCATTTTTTGGTCCTTGTAATGAAAACGACTATAGAACAAAAAGTGCTTAAATTTCAAGCTACCTAAAATTGCAATTTTATTTAGTTCTGATTCGCTTGCAATGAGACAGTATGCATTTCAAGTTTTTTCTATCGTCATCTTACGTTCTGTACACTCAATAAAGGACGAAGAAAGTGGAAGGTAAAAAAATTTCATTTTTTCTACTTGCTCAGAAGAACCCCGCTTATTGCTCGTGGTCAACCTTATGTAATTTTTTCTTGCTTGATGTTTATTTAATTTAAATACAAAACAAATGCACAATTAATACGCCAAACGACAGACAAATGGTGAATGAAATACATTTTTAGAATAATGTTTACGGGAAAAGTTTGATTTTTATCATCATAGTAAAACCGGTCTGGTTTAAATCACGATTTAAATAATAATTTATATTATCTAGATTTTTATTCTCTATATAGGCTTGCAGTGCTCTTTGAGTTTTCCGAATGATGTTAACTTGGGCAGGCTAATTACGACTCTCGATACCTGCCTATCGCGTACCTCCAGATTCTTCTCCTCTCCCTTGGTTAAATTTAGTGCGGAACACCAAAGCAGATTATCAAGATCACTAGGTCCATGACCATCGTGCGCGCCACCGTTTCGTCCGCGCCACCCCTGGCGCTGCATACCCTCCGGATGACGTTTAAGGCGGCGTGGCATTACTGGGAGACCTTATAGACCTGCGGGTCCTACCAGAGCCGCCTCCGTCAAAGTGCGGTCTCATAATTTGGAATGAAGGGGTCGGCTCAATTCTCTTTCCATTCAGGCTTCGGTACATTCTACACCTTATGCTCACGCCTCTTCCTCTCTTGGCGGCAAGGACAACGTAACTCGTCTTCTCCGGCGAAGCCTTGAGGCCCACGCTGTTGAGATGACATGCCACGATGTCCAGTCCACACTGCAGCGTCTCTTGTTGTCCCACGTCCCCCTTGATCGTCCGTAGAGAGACGTCGTCCTCATAGATGGTGAAGAGGAGATGCGGTACCTTCTATAGCCTGCGAGGGAGTTCCGCAATGACTAGGTTGAAAAGCTGGGGCGACAGGACAGATCCCTGTGGCACTTCCCCCAAATTGGGCCTGTGCTTTTCCAGACTATCGCCGATCCTGACCGCAAAGGTGAATTTGGTAAATATAAGCGCCCCGCCCTCAACGACGAGGGCGACCGCTTACTGGATAATCGTCCAGTGGGTAACTCTATCAAACGCTTTCTTGAGGTCCACGGCCACGACCGTCCTGATGTCAAAGACCTTCGGCGTCGGCTTCTCGGTGAGGTCCCGGGAGATCAGCAGAAGGCTCTCCTTTGTACCCAGGTTAGGCCGGAGGCCCGCCTCAGCCAGATTGAAGGCTCCGGTTCGCTCCAAGTATATGGGATTCTACAGAACACCATCCTAACCTCCCAGATTCCATACGCGCGACATAAAGTACATCGGCCTGAGTCAGTGAGGGTACTCTGCTCTCTGACTCGTTTGGGTATCGGCAACACAGTGGAATGTTTCCACGGCTCTGGAATGTTACGGCTGCCCTACACCTCGTTGATTAATCAAGTAGCTGACTTCGGGAACATCAGGGACACTTTTACGCCATCGGGTCCTAGGAAGCTGTGCGACATTCAATGGTACAGGGCCTCTTCCAGCTCGCTCATGGTGAACGGCTGGTTTCTGGCTTCCTCTTCGATGACCGTGACTCGCTCGTATGGGTTAATGAAGGTGGTGATAATCCCAGAGGTGAAGGTCAGGGGAAGGTCGCGTCGCCCGTTTCTATCGCCAGTCTCTGTGCCGCCATGTGTATTTTTAGGACCAGCGCCAGTGGCACTTCCTCTCTTTCCCTTGGCCTAACATGGCCCGGATGCGTGTTTGTAGACGGTGGACGATACGCGGCATGGCAACGTAGCTTGCACCAGACTGGCTGCTTCTTGATAAGGACGCCACCTTTGTCATACGTAGCAACGCGTGGCGGCTGCTCAGGCAGGCAGTCGCTTTGCGTGTATAACTGGGGCGCGTGAATTAGTCGCCGCATACTATCGCCTCGAAGCGGCGTGAAAAGGGAGGGGAGAGGGGCGAGGGGGTGCAGTGATGTGCGCGCCATCAAAGCCCACTGCGGGCCGGCGCAGAAACAGCGCGTTACTATGTGTGACGACGCAGCGTCCTCTTCGAGGAGAAGCCAACGCGGCGCCAGCGGCGTTGCCACGCGGAGTATCGCCCACTGTTTACAAAAATGCGGGGTCCGGGTGGCGGCATATAGGTTCTTGATAAACGTTCGCTCAGACAGCGAGGCCCTAAAGTCCAGCCAGCTATCGAGGCCAGAATGATGTCTCTCAAGAGTTGGCACTTTTCTGTACCGTTGCAGCACGCGCAGTCTCCTGGGCCACAGAATCATGAGTTGGATGTCCGGTGGGGGCATTTTGGGCGCTAGGGACTTCTTGGTCGTCGCCGCTTCAAGGAATTCCATAATGGCGTTCCATAAAGACGACGCTGTTCTTTTTTGACGATTTCTTCCTCTAGCCATGCCAGTTGACAAAATGTATGAATCTTCCTCCGTGCTTCGCCGCGCGGAACCTGCCAGAGACACCGCTACCCGTCAAATCCGCTTGAAGTTTCCACAAGGAGCTCCCAACGTGCATGTTGGAGTTCTGCGCGGGGTTAAGAGTGGTATGACGTTGATTTCAGCTCATTCCCAGACTCGTATTTTCCACCTTAGTTGTTCATCAAGGCTTACTATTGCTGCATCATCTCGTCCAATAAGGCTCGACCTGCCTAAGTGTCAATCTAGTAGCCGAACGCCATGTCCGACGTGTTTAGTCGCCCCCGACGATATTCTGCTCTTCGAATTAGAGACTCATGATTTGAAATTTATACGTTTTCTTTCCGAGCCTTGTACGAGGCCGGGCCTGTAGTATGCCGATACGAGGGTGACTGAAGTGTTATGGCTTGTGGTCCTGACCACTACCACTTCCTGTTGATCCGTGCTGAACGCCCGGAGGTCGACCTGGTGCTGTGGCCTGTCTTTTCTTAGGGAGACCACTACATAACCCAAGGGAACTCCTCGGTACACCGTTTTTGAAGACGGGGTCGGCGTGTCTGCGTATGCCTTGCAGCCGGCCATCTTAATCGTGGTGCAGTAGTCATCTTGCAAGAGGTAGGCCTCTTAACCCTCTTGCGGCCTGCAGGCATGTTTGTCGTTGAGTTCCGCCACCCCAAACCGCAGTCATCTACAGTTCCACTGATTGGCGCTCACTGCCATGTTGGAGGGAGGGGGGGGCGACTTAACGATACCCATCTGGGTCACGACAGCCGATACGACCATGGGTAGCATAGGCTAGAGTATCTCTCCCGTTGTGCGCGAAAGTTGCGTGTCTTCATCAAAAAGGGCGGGAAAGCGACACTACGGCAGCGAGAATGTAGTGTCGAGTGGTGTCCAGCACCGTGTCAAACCAACAGGGATCGCTTTCATAACCAGTCTCGGGAGGCCGGAAGAGTGGTGAGAGGAAGCCCCGCGGCACGCATTCTCTCTGATCCTATTGACGGCGTCGAGTCTCAAGGAATAGTAATTGTCGGTTAACAGGTGCCCTTCCCTTCGTCACATCTGGATAAAGAGAGCGGAGGAAGGGTATGCCAATGTACCTTCTTTATCCATGGTGATCTCATGCAGTCTCCCGCACGTCTAGCACATAGCGGCCTCTGGAGAGAAGTCGGAGTCGTGGCCAAGCTTTTGACAGTTGGTACACGTCGCGGTTCTAGCGGCGCCGTAGGAATGAACTTGCAGTAAGCTACGCCTGTACTAGACGCTCAGAAGAACATTTGACTCCTGAAAGGTGACCAGGGCTATTTTGCTGCCCCGGCCCACAGGGCGAGCAGATAGCACAGCTGGCCCTTCGGTCTTTAATCTGGTGGATAGCGTGGTGCTGTCCTCTCCAGCGTCGATGCCATAGATCGCACCTCCGATTTGGCCGTCCCTGGCTGCCTGCAACGCTTGTCGGGTACGAAATTTTCCCCGCGGGCTTGAATCTCTGTTAGCCCTAGAAAGTTCCTGGCGGCGGACTCTGATGCTACTAGGATGATGGTGTTTGTCGCCTTGGAGTTCTTGATAGAGGCGTCCCGTGGATTAAAACCGAGCGGCTTGGTGATCGTGTCTTTAACTCCTTTTGCAAGCCTTGTGATGTCGATCATGTCCTTTGGTCTGAGGATGATGACGTGCGCTCGCGGGCCTTCGTGGCGCTCAAACGACGGTCAGACTCGTCGGTCACTTACAAGCAAAAGCGGATTCTCTTGCTCACCCTCATCAAGTGTACCATCGCTCATGACGGCGTCGTGTTTTGCAGCTCTTTCGCCGGCCAGGAGCGCAAGTGTTCGGCCAGCCAACCCAACTACGGGTTAGAGGAGAGCCAACTGACATCAGGGAATCTGGGCATATCGGCTTTTCTGTAAACGCAGCTGCGGCGTATATTGCATAATCCGCCCCCCCCCCTCTCCTCTCGGCGCCGGTGTTCTGGGTCTTTTTAAGTGACTGCTTTGCCAATAGGACGAAAGCTTTTCCGAAGTTTCGATCAAGAGACTTTTTATCTCTGAGTCCCTAAACTGCATTCTTTGGACGTGAGTACAATTCCTCTTCAATTGCCTGGGCTACATAATTTCCGAGAACCGTTTGCAAGAATCGACTATGGCTTGAGGTACTGCATCCAGCCTGCTTATTACTGCTGCTGAAGGGCAGTTGTTTGTAGTCTGCCCAGTCCCCACGTGCCAGCTAGGACGGGGTGGCCGTGGCGGTGGCGGTGGTGGCAGGCTAGGATTAAGATAAAGGCTGGACTTGAGGCCGCGTGTCCGCAGTAGCTGATGTTTCTGTCGCGTACTTTCATAGTCTCCGGGGCGTTCATCTCAGAACTAGGGTTAACCCCTCTTATTGCTGGGGCAATGCCAGGATAGGTTATGTCGGCATATCAGTTTTTTCGACGTTCCAGAAACCGTATCCCGCAAAAAGTAGAAAAAGGGAACTAGGGGAATTATAATCTTGGAGGCGCATCGCTTGAAGAAGGCACCGATTTTAAGTGGTTGTAGGCGCAATAAAAAATACTGAGCATTAATTTGATACAAGAGGGAAGGCTGTAGATAGAATACATTTCTTCCCGAAACTATTATAAAAAATGTTTCTTGGGGGAGTGGCCACTATTTTTTAGCCGCTACGTTAGCATACGGTCGTGCCCGTATACCATAATGACTTGGCGACAAAACTTGTGTCAGGAGCGAGCAGAAAACTAACGAAGAGAAAAAATCGGTGCCCACGAAGCATGTCGAGACTCTGTCGACGGTTGCTAGGTCTATCCGCCTCGGCTCTACCAAGCGACCAACCAAACACATCAAGCGCTTGGACAAGAACACCACCGATGAAATTTCACCTCGTTACCCAAAAACTACAACGGACACAAGAGGAATCCAGCGGGACTTTACGATTTAAACCCGGGTAGGTGACTAGCAGGAAATCCCTGCGAGAAGTTGGGGTGGCCAGCGTCCCTCGGCATCGCCAGCAGTACACTCTAAGAAAAACGGGTATCTATAGTCTTCCATAAAAGGAGGAACGCTCTTGTAACCTATTGTTCCTTGAGAAACGGAGAACCGTTTGTTCTGAAAGCAGGGTAGCAAAGTTCCTGCGTCGCCTAAATCTCGATTGTGGCGGCCTCGAATCGAGCAAGCCGAGCTCAATAAGGCTTAACGAAAACGCTACGTCTATTGTAGGGGGCGAGAGGAGGAGCAAATAAAAGCGCAACACGAGCTTTCACGAACTGCATTTATTTCCGAAGCCAGCTTCCACCCGCAGGTGAAGAAGGGCGTTTCGACAGCGGTTACTCACTATTTTCGGCGTCAGCACTACGATGTTAAACGTAGACGACCCATACCCAGTTACTTCGAGCACTTTACGCCTTACCTTTGCTATTCCTCGAGCCACAATTCCTTCGTGAACCGCACACCACGGAGGAGTGGTAAACCATTCGCGAAACCAAAAGCGGCTCTTAAAAGCGCAAATTCGAAGCAGCGGTGTCACAGTAACCAGAAAGTATCGCGTAGCGTGAAAGGAGGTTCAATAGCTTGTCATAAGATGGCAGGATCAAGCAGAGTAATTGCAAGTAGCTAGGTTAGGTGGCGCTAGGTACCGCCCAATTTATGTATTAGAAAAATAGTTTTATTTACTTATGCCACCATTGCACTTCGGCACCTTCGGGAACCTTTATTTTGCACACATGTAGATACTGTCTACCTTACGCATACCACAAGAATCAGCTGAATATATACATTCAGCGTACGTACATAAACGGCACATGCAAACATCAATACAACAGCGCACTAACCCTATTACTTCATCTTTGCTCAGCGTTTCCGCCTTTTATACTGGTCGTTCTGAAGGTACGTATTTTCTCGGTGACCACCTAAGCAATAAAAAATGTTTTCAGCATGTTGATTTTTTCCCCGGAATGTCACACATCTGAAACATTTTTAAACTGCTCAGGGGATGAACATCTTTGTAAAAAAGAAACGTTGATGCCGTAATTATTTAAAACCAATAAAACAAGCTGCTCCACTGCAGTTCTAAGCCATGTGTTTGCTTCCCCGCACGGCACGTCGTAATGAGTTTTTCTATTTGTGCTGTTCGCGTGCGACTGCAAGTGCCGTCTTAAATTAATCTGAGTCGAGGGGGTATTCACTAGGTGTAAGCGAAGCTTCACGGGCAAAGAACTCGCTTTTCGATCAACTTGAATGCAGTCAAAGCCGCGTTTTGCGGTAAGTGTTAAGTGTGACCAAGTTATGCCGTGGCGAGCTGGAAAACTTCTAGCGCTCATCCCAGCGCGCCACTTGGAGGGCAGCTTCTCCAGGAACTGTAGTATATTTAAACAGCAAAATAAAGGGTAGTTTTCTTTTTTCTTTTTTCTTTTTTACATACCATTTCTTTTTGATGCTAAAACTCCAAACTGTTAATATACGTATTGTCCGTCATATTTCCATACTGTTCAGTCCTTTTCCCAGAGCGCAGTCGCTCTCGGGGAGAACTCAACAGCACATCGCAGGTGGCAGTCACAGTGGCCACTGTACGATAGGAGCTACGGTTCAGACCAGCGTTACCTGACAATCCGCAGGTCAATTGAGTACATCGTAATCCATCAGGCGGTCTCCCACTCTTTAATGTAAATCAGAATGTCAACCTGCGACCCCCCCCCCTTTATCACGGCCCGACCGGTGGCATCAATGCCCGACAGTTTACGTCATCTCATCTTTTTACACCACTGATACGCGAACACTCCGTAACATCGGCGACAATTCCAGTGTTTTGTTCACAACGCACAACATTGCCATTGCGATGTTTCTGATATATTGCTGACACGCAGAAATGCAGAACCAAGTTGATTGCCGGTTGGCACTCGGCACTGGAAAACAGAACCGAACTCAGCACAGAAGGCGCCCAGGCATCCGGCAGCAAAAGCTTGCCTGTCTTAGACGCAGTTTCCGCGATTTTCATAACGTCGTTAACGTCGACCCATCGTTTCGCGTGGTCCGCGTGGTTTCGCTTGGGTTACGCAATCCGGAGACGGCCTCGACCGCCTAGAAAATGTGCAGCGTCGTTCATCGCGCATCATCTCTGATCGGATCCCAGGCCATGCTGATGATATCTCGTACCCCGCGAGGTTGAAGGTCCTTGACTGGCGTCCTCCCGACCAAAGGCGAAGAATTTCGCGGGTCCGCGTGCTGTGCCGCCTGCTCGACAGGTCACTTCCTGGCAACAGACTGTCCGCCATTGTATACGTGTTAGCAAAAGGACCGGACAGCCCCAACCACTCCGTGACAGGACTCTGCGACACAGCGAATCATTGTTGCCTGCGGCGGTCAGGGACTTTCGGACCATGCCATTGGCTGCCCGTAGTCCTCTGCCCAAGGCGCGTGAAGAGTCCTAGGCTCTCGTAGAGTCTTCGCGGGACAAATGCCTGCGAGCCGGGGTTAGGCGCCGTTCGCACACTTGCAATGGAGTGGGACGGAGGAGGCGAAACCGGTTTTCGAGCCTCTTGCGACGTCTTGGGACCGGATGCACTGCTGCAGAGCTGGTCCATAGGACGTCGCGGGGGCCTGGGGGCCGGTCTTGTCTCTCTCCGTCCTACTCGGTTACGGGTGGGAACTGCGCTTGAATCTAAACTGGCGCAAACTTTCATCTTTCTTACCCTATATTTAGCTTCATTGTCATCATTTTATTTCCTTGGCACATCTTTTAGTTTTCTGGTTACTATTTTGTGACTCTAATGTACATGGCGGCAGGCACAATTTCACCGGACACCGGCACCGCTCTCGGGCGACTTCCAGACAGCAGATTACTCTGAATATGCAGTTTTGCCATCGCAGGATGGGACAGCGCTTGGGAAATGTAGTTTATGTTAACGCCATACTATTGTTTAAATACGTTTCCTGAACCAAGACCGGCGTTAATGATAATCCTGTGACAACCTTGAATAGAAGTATCCTACTCAGCTCTTGGGTTCTATGGCGTTCCCGAGCTCGAAAGTGAATAACACGTAGGTCTTGCCCTTTCGGAGTTATATATGGCTTGGCTGTAACGTCATCGCATCATACTGGCAGATAATGACAGACAACGGCAGGCAACGGTAGACAATGGCAGATGATGTGAAGTAAGTGGAAGCTATATAGAAACATCGCGCTGCTGTATGCAGTGTATCTCACACCTAGGGTTAATTGGAGCCTTGTATAGTTTAGCCTGTCGTTCAAGGAGAAGCCATAGATCGAGCAAAAGAGTTTACAAAATCGCTGTGCAGGTTTCCATTGCAATGAGAAAGCATATCACATCGTCTTGTACCGCGTTGCTGCTGGCGCGAGCCTCAACGTCTTACCGACGTAGATGGTTGTTTTGCACTGCTGCACACATCACGAATCCGTCTACCGACTCACTGGGGACCGCCGCTAAAATCAGTGCCATGAACCAGTCCTTCGCAGTCATCACTTCACGCTAGAACCACAGGCATCCACACACACTGGACGGCACGGCAAACCAGTGGTTAAGAAAATACTCTTCAAAACACTTCTTGGTCCACACGTACGTGTGTAATTATTCGCCATGCGCCGTTCGTTCCCCATGGTCCTCTCGCCTGCTTGAAGTCCCACTACCGGTGTAACCGAAGTTGCCTCACTTCATACGTTTCGCGAGACGGCTTCGTCCGCTTGACGTCCTACTTGCGTTGCAGCCGACGTCGCCGTTCTTGGTCAATTTCACACGCCAATTGTTGCTTATTGATCCTCGAGCTTTAACCAAAAGCATCTAGAGGAATTTAGTTGAAATTAAAGTAATATTTTTGCTGGCGATGATGTTTTCTTTCTTAGAAAAAGTAATGCAGAGTCGTATCCTCGCTTAAAATATATTCTTAGGTAATTTTTGTGCTCGAATATTGAAAAGAAGCTTCTTTCACGCGAATTTTAATGCAACCTCCCGTCTAGGCCTGCCTAACGGTGCAAAACTAAGTTAAAAAAAGAATAGGAAATAAACATAAGCAGGTGCAAAATAAATCGAGCAACCATATTTTTTCAACCACAATGAATAAAGATAATTGTGATACGGTTTTTCTTATAGGTAGATCAGCTGGCAGCGAGCCTGGTGTCCCTCAAACTTCCCGTGGGTTCCAGGGTTGCCATTCTCGCTCCAAGGCTTTACGAAGTAGCGCAGCTAATTTATTCTGCATCCAAGGCGGGACTTGTTATGGTAAATACGATTCAGATCTATTTCGTTGTATGTGGTTAGTACATTGACACCACGCGCATTAATTAATCCTGGCTTCACTTTGTTGTGTTATCTAGGTTGGCATCCACTCATTCTGCACACTTTCTGAACTTGAGTTTTGCTTGAATAAGGTAAGTCATCTTCAGCTAGCATACGTGTTCTTTGTTTGTTTAGACACGTGAACATCGGCAACCTTGATCCGAGAAACAAATGTGGTCCTGAGCGAGCTACATCGAAACAAAAAGAAATCTCGTAATAAACTTTCTTGAATTACGCCGTAACAGTAAAGCTCAACGCAGTATAGAAACCCGTCATCCCGTGGTAAGGAGCTAATCTTCCTCCAGGTGCACTGGCCTAGGAGGTATGCCTTGCTCATTGTTCCCTCGTCTCAAAGTGAGCTTTAAACGTAATCTGCGCAGGGGCAAGATTTCATGCGAAAATCTTCGCGCTCTAGCTTAACCGAAAACCTTCGAATGCAGGCCAAAGCAAAATAAAGCATGTATAACTCATAGCACGGAATGCAGAAGCATACACACCAGAAGGCATTCTTAGGCATGATTACTCATACATAATTAAAATCAATCGTAATGATCGAGATTTAACGATTTACTCAGCAGGAACGGAACCTCGGGCAGTGCGTTTTGCAGCTCGATGAGTTTGCGAGTTTGCTCGGCGCCACGTTGAGGAGGTGAACGTTGCGTGAACAGCCAGACGAACATTTGATTCCCATGGCAGATAGCGAGCAAGCGCCGAGCGGATTGGTGTGCCTCTCGTATAATGCGAGTGATCTGCCGTGTGGGTCTGCAGACCAGGGGCTCTAGTCTGGACACTTGGCCATAAAGTCGGTGAGAGTTTTGGCGGCCGAGATTGGCCGGCGCCGCGCTTGATCTTGACGTCGGCCCATCACGGCGAGCGAATTCCTCAATTTCTATTTCGCAGAATGTCCAAAATTATACCCCTGGGGTCACCGGAGCACTCGGCGAGCGCCTCCAACTGATCTGTGGAGAGGCGGCGGAACTCGCCGAGCGATCAGGAGAAGTTCGCTCGCGTCACTCCCTTCCGGAAAAGTTGTATCCGTATTCACTCGGAGCATTTAAGTTTAAAACTTTGTGATAGCGGACTTGTCGCCTTACGGCAACGATTGCTCCAGCTGTACTTGACGATATAAAGCTACAAAGATATCAGGTGGCACTGTTACAAGTGTAGTTTCGAGTTGTTCGAAAGAGGACGAATTGATAAGATGTCGTCCTCTGTTGTCGACTTTCCCGCCCAACAAAAGTAATCGTTGTACTGTTTACGAATGAAGATCAGTAATGAGTACCACGCTTACTTAGGGCGTGCTAATTGTTTCGTGAGAAGGGTACGTCGATCGGTTGCCGTATATACAAGGGCAATAAATATAACCCGCACTCGTCCAGCACGAAGATTTTCGTGCTTTACGAGGGGATGTAAAGGCATCGGAGGCTGGGGGTTGGTGGAGAGTACAGCAGCAGCAGTACTGCAGCGGCGGGGATGAGATGTCGCAGCTGTGCTGCAAGCAAGGAGGGCAGCTGCGTCTGCTACATCGTGTGCCCCTGAGAGCCGTCGCTCTGCCGCCCCTCCAGCGAGGCCGGATGCTACGAGTTTAACATCTGCGAGAGCTGGATATTTGCAAGGGGAAGTGGCTATTAGCATAAATATATGGAGCCTGCCCTTGGCAAAATGCAATACACGAAATGTATACTTAAAAAGCTAAAAGTGACCTTTTAGTAGAGCAGCTTATTTGTAGTATACATGTGCAGCTTACTTATAGTATAAGTGTACTTGTAGAACAACAAACTTTTAGTATAAAAGAACTTGTAGACTACTAAAATGAAACTTGCAAATATAAAACCTAGAAATGAACTTCGGCATATTGGTAATGCATACAGACTACTATCAATTTACTTTAGAATGTAATCTACTGAAATAAACTTGTAGCATTCTTTTGTATGTAGGCTAGAAGAATGATACAACGTTCTATAATATGCTGTAGGTATGCAGTAGTACAATGCAATGTTACTTTTAGATAATTTAAGGTGTACGGAATATGTATTAAGACACTCTCGAGTTACTTGACCATTATTGAGTGCACATGCCGCATCGATAAACAATGAATTCTGTATTTGTGTTGTCTTATTGCTCAGCGGAAAAGGGGATAACCAGGTGAGGTGTGCAGCTTATCTAAGTATGTTGAAAACAGTTAATTGCATACGTGATTTTAACGCTTCTTTAATCTCTAGCAAAAAATCTAACATATATAAGAAATTGCTTCGTCCAAAAAACGCATATGACTAAACAAGACATTATGAGAGCATAAAGAACAAGTTAAGAACATATAAGAGCAGTATAGAAAATAAGTTATAAGAAACGTCTTATCAGTTCCTTATCTCTTATATAATTTTATATTGTTCTTATATGTTCTCATACGGTCCTTGTACGCCCTTATAGGGTCTTATTTTATCATAATGCGTTTATTGGACAAAAACATTTCTAATAAATATAAGATTTTTTTTTTTGCGGGGGAAATTAGAGCAAGTAGAAGCTAAAGAACACTCATTTACCATACACAATTTTTTACTCAACATACACTGAGGAAACAAGTTTAATAATTGTTTAAGCTGTTTCTTAACAGTGATAGAGTTCTTGAGCCAACAGATATCAAAGCCGAATTAAATAAACACATTTATTTTAATTGATACTGCATCGGGCAGGTCTTCGCAGACAAACTGATCAAAGAAGGTTCATATTACTTTGGCTGTTGCTCCAGGGAACATAAACCTTCAATTTCGTTGCGACATTTTTGTTTTAGATGGCGATATTCATTTCCGACATTAGACATTACGTGGAACGAAGTACAATAGCAGGCGATGAAAAAAGGTAGAAATAAAGCGCACATTATATCAATACCCAAGCACATTAGTACGGTAGAGTCTAGGGCAAGTACCTAACTGATTTGCACTCAGCAGGTACCAATATATTTATGCAACATGACACTGAGGAAGAGGCATGAACGTTTCAAAGAGTTTATTGACGTTGAGCTTTTTCAACTTCTCTTTTGGTCTTAGACCTGCAATATTCATAATCACTTCCCGTCGAGGGAGGACTTCATGTTGCCACAATGGAAGACCCGATTTTCACGGCTCATGTATCCATAACTGCCCTCGGATATTTTATTTAAAAGACCTTGTTCCGCTGTTTGTGTCAAGGATGCAATACTCTTTGGATATATGGGAACCGACTTAAGCTTACTGATCCGCAGAACACCATGCGGAACCATTAGGGTCATAGAAGAATAGAGCTTGCACGCAACCGGTCAAAAATAAGGCCACTGCAAAACCTCGGCGCTCAAGACTTTACACTGTACAGATGTCAGGTCGAAGGCAATGTACGCGGAACAGAAATCGAATGTGACCCAGGTCTCCTTGCACGACGCATTCACAGCTTCAAAGTCTCATGTTGCCTGAACTGGAACGCCATTTATGCACCTCGAACTGTAGACTTCGTGAAGGAGCTCTTGTCTCCAAATGTCTGCATGGTGGCCTGCGCAAGTCAGTGCCTCCCGAATTCCTCACAAAGTATATTTTCTAGATGAAGCACCTCGACTACAGGGTGATACGTTCTAACTCGAATGTGAAAGAAACTCAGTTATTTATATAAACGAAAACATAAAACACCAGTCTTCCCCTTATTTCTCTGCTTTCCTGCCACAGTAGTAATAAATCTACAAAACAATACAATCAAACAAGCATAATGCAGCGGCGGAAATGTGGGCCCGGAGGTTTAATATGCTCCACCACCATACTATATCACAAAGCCGCCGGAAAAACAAAGGAGAAACATGAACATAAAAGAAGAAAGTCAACCCCGGCGAAAAAAAAGGGACATTGTTTGCTTTTTATAGTCTTAAAATGAACAATGAAAATAAATTCGCTCGAATTTATTCTCACTGTGACTGCTTCCCCTTGCCAGTGCGCGTTGTGTGTGCAAATTTAGAACTAACTTTGGAACATTTGAGGTGATGAATGTATCTGAAATTGAAGCTAAAAAGGTCGATGCAAAACTGCTGGAATGTGGTCGCCAGAGTAATGACATCCCGGAGTTTTACTCCAGGCTTCACGTCATCGTCGCGTTTTAATACTCTGAAAGCTCGAGCTCCTTGCTTCCCATGTGGACACCAAGTTCGTCTGCTTCTTTTGCAGAAGTTGGGCAGACGTCAGAACGCTTAGCTCTGATTGGTTCTAAATGAAGGATAGTGGGCAGGCCTCAAGGCAGCTTGCTTCGAGGTCTACGCACTCTCCTTCAATCAGGGCCAATCAAAGCTCAGCGTCTTTCTGACGTCACCGCAACTCTTGCACAAGAAGCAGACGACTTGCTCTGCGCATTACGCGTCTCCATATGACTTCGTGTCACTTTTATTATATTTTCGGTAAGCGTTTTGCACGAGTGCCGAATATTCGTAGACGTGAACCGTGTAGACCTCTCCAAACATTGCCTTCTGCGCGCTGCCATCTTTTTCTGCGGGGATGTGCAACGCCGTCTGAGAGTGCTCTGTAGCTCTGTTGTGCGGTATATCCGACCCTGCGCATGCGTCTAAATCTCAGTGACTCAGCATTCTTCGCCCGGTCACTTCAGCTGATGTCCTAATTCCCTAGTGCCAGGGGAAGAGTTTTTCCTCAAGCGCTGGATATTACAACGAACCCTAGCACCGTCATTGATTTCTCGTGTCGCGAGCGCTGCTATTAGGCGCCGGGGAATACAATCATCCGGGCCTCAAAGAGCTTAGCGTAAAATACCTATGCGTTGGGTCCCATGTGATCGTGGACTTCCCTCTGGTTAAATAGAGGTACCGTAAATGTTTAACGCTTTCTACTGGTGTCAGAGAAGTTATTTTACAAGATATAGCACACACGTGAAATAGCGTACAAAATTTACTGCATATTTCTCAGGTATTTCGAAAACTGTTTCGTTCTTAATGTGACAATAAAATATACATGACAGTGCGCGCGCTGAAATAATAGTTATGGTTAGGGGCAGAGCACGACAATGGGAGCTCTTCAGTGAGGCGGTGCTTTGCGGGTTGTAGATTGGTCATACCAGGGTGCTCGAAGGCCTCTGGTCTCAAATTATTTCGTACCACGAGAGTTTCCTTTCTTCACAACCTGGACGCAGAGTATGGCGCGACTGGCGTCCCTTACCGGATGCCAGTGGCACTTCGAGCTTTGGCCGTTTGGTGCCGTCCTTACGTCAAAGAGCGGCCCCTTGCTTTCAGACAGAGTGTGCGGCTCTGATACTTGCGGACACATGTACAGATAAAAATTACTACGAGATGTTGCTTCAAATTGCACCGGGGCTGGAGAAGTCGGCGCCGGGAGAGTTGAAGAGCCAAAGGTGATGATTCGCGTGATTTATTTCGATGATGCTCCACAGCCTGGCAGCTGGCTGTCTACGAAGCAGCGTAACTTTCAATGTCTCCTTCCAGGCTGCCTTTCTTGAAACATGTCTTCACCATCGGCGACAACAGGAAGCCGTACGTACCCTAGAATCGCGATGTAAATCGTGTATTATGCGTATGACTTTGTCACGGTTCGATGACCATACATATGCAAAAAAAAAATGAAATTAAAAAAAAAAAGAAACGCACAGTGATGAAGTAAATACCTCCCGAGGAAGAGCGCGGCAGGATCGCTGGCATCTAATATTTCGTCGTACAACTAATGCCGGTGACAGGTGTAGGGTTCTGTGGAATCTTGTCCCATCTCTTTTGATTTAACGGAGCGAACGTTGAAGATCATGTCGGCACCTCTTCACGTTCACTCTGCAAGCATGAAAAGAAGTAGGAGGAGCTTCCCTTGAACTCTATATCTGTCACGTCCTATAGACTGTTCCAGGGCTCAAAGTGTGCCAGTTTGTTCGTTTGTCGCAATCGGCTACAGGAAACGCTATACTTTCGAGTACACTTAAAAGCGTGAACCAAACTTTAGTTGATCAATGCTTCTCCCCGAGTTTACCGCTAGAGGTCCACCTGTTCCCTGCAACTTGTATTATTTTTTTTTTTTTATTCACGGGATGGCAGCTTTGAACCACCGAAGGTAGAAGTGCGTCACGCTCAGAGGGGACTGCGTAAAGTAGTTCTAAAGTTTAATTCATGTTTCATTTGTCAGGGTCAATATCTTCAGAATGAGGATTACTGCACAAACGTTCCTCGGTTGTACGTTCTATTAGAGTAGCTTTTCTTGAATGTCTATTCAAACTAGGCCGACACCAGTGTTGTAGCTGCTACCGAAAAGAAGTAATAAAACACGTTACTCGTAACTTGAAAATAAAAGGATAACGCTACCGTTACCGATGAAAAGTAACGCACGTTACTTTTGCATTACTTTGTTTAATTATGAATTTAACATGGTTTATTCTTTTGACGGTGCAAATATACATAAGCGCCATATTTCAAGAAACATTTTGTTCATGCAGGAACTGAACATAATAACTTCATATTTTTGAGGGTTTTAGCTAAATACTAACAAACAAAAACGTCAAGGAAAAACGCAAAAAAATGTGAAAATTCACATGACTTGGAGCCTACAAACACGAAAGAAATTGAAGAGTAACTTTGTTAAGTCTTGGGAAGCAGTAGCGAGTAACGTAACTGCGTTAACCGTTACAAGTAATGGCGTTCGAAGTAACGCCATTACATTGTTACGCGTTACTGCCAACGCAGGCCGACACAAGTTTTTTCAATGTTATCTGCACTGACATGATTCATTATGGCAACGGCTGATGCTATTTGCTCTCAAGTGTTTCTTTAGCAAAGACTCGTTCTCGCCGCATGAAATAAATCGTAATTTCTGGCGCTGAGAAAAACGCATTCTATAGGTGACTGTACGTAGCGCAGAAGCATTTCTCCCACCATGTAAATGACGATTCATCGACTCTTTCATATCCCGCAGCGGCAGTATTACTTTCGATGACCTGATGACTTTGGCGACGCCGGAAGACCACGCCACCATGAACTCCGTGTCTGCCAAAACGCAGTTCGACCAAGACGCTTTCATCCAGTTTTCCTCGGTGAGTGCTTAAAATCCCAGAACCGTTCTTAAATTTCACAATACCAGCATCGCATATGAAACGATGATTCTTAAAGAAAACCAAAGTCATGGTGAGCAATGGAGCAGAACAGCATGCGGAGGCCGCACCCTGACAATCGAAACAGTCCCGCAGCCAGTAAGAAGCGGCCGGTCGCTCACAGGAGCTTCCAACATCTCGAGCAACATGCTTACATGTTTCATAAGTTCGCCCTCCCAGAAAATTTTAGGACACATCGCGATTTCTTCCAGATCGCACCACGCGCCATGGTGAATTGTGGAGTTGTTCAGATGCACGAGTGACCGACTCAGTCGCTTCGCATATACAGTAGCGGCGCGACTAATTCTACTTTGCATTGTAAACTAGGAAAGCAAAAACATTTACTCGAAGCAGGATCGACACATATCGTGTGTTGCCGTCCTGCCTCTTTATCATTATTATATTATAAATGGTGAAGCAAATATGAACGTCTTTTTTATACATTGGTACGTTTCCATGCACCAGTGTATCGGATTGACGTAATGCGTCAGTCGGGCATAGAGGGTGCCATCTATTATCAAAATGGTCCATGGAAATCAGGCAGATTACAAAATGGATTTGAAAGCTTCGCGGACGCAGGTTATAAACCTCTGGGTTTGTGCTTTTGTTTTATTGAATGAGCGGATGAGCACTCATCGCCATCTTCACGTCGCATACCGTCACTCACGAAATCAAATTTGAATACCTTAGTCTATTTTCGTGGGCCTAGGCATAGCAGAATAGCTTTTATATAACCCATCCCCAAGGTGGTCAATTCGCATGTCCTTTGAGATTATATGAATTTAAATGACCTCAATCTTACGTTCGGTTTGCCTTACTGCATACCTGATCCCACGGGACAATACGGAGTCTCGAGTATCACCTAAAACAAATGCATTGAATTCGACGTCCCGGCGCTCATAATTTATGCGGGTACATGAGGCCTGACTTGCCGGCTGTTAGAAAAACACGTAACTCTGTTATAACTCGTGCAAATATAGCAAACAAATTTTGGTCATTACGAATACGCGGAGTTTCAGCTAAGGCTGTAAAAAATTTCAGAACATACGGTGGCTGAGTAAAAATTAAAAAAAGAAAACTCCGGGTACAAGTAGCGAGCAACGGCTGACGTCAAGGATCGCGAAATATATAGTAATTACTTAAATAATTCACTAAACTTTACTAATCAACAATTTGGTTGCGTACAGTGGCGTACCAACTTGTTTTTAAGTGGGGAGGCAAACCAGACCCCCCTCCTCCCCTCCCCCCTCCCCTTTCCAGGGCCGGGGACGGTGCCCTTGGTATCCCTTGGGCGCCACCGGCCAGTGTTTTCCCTGCACAGATGGCGGCTGTTTCAGGGGGGGGGGGGGGGCAAACACATGCGTTGCCCCTCTGAGAACTGGGGGGAGGGGAAGGGCAAGCCCCCCCCCCCCCCCCCGGTTCGTTGGTATGCCCATGGTTGCGTAAATAAACGACTGGTTTCATTGAGAAACTTGCTAAGCATCGTCGACAACCAATAAACAAACTCATTTTGGAAAGATATAAATCCGGGGCAGCATCCACGGCGTTCCGAAAAAAACAAAACAAAACAAAAAACGTTTTATTTGGAGTGGTTTCTAGGTTTGGGATTCCTGTCGGAGCTCTTCTTTGCGGTCATATTCCCCAGTGGCCTCGACGCGCAACGCACGTGCGCCATACTAGCGGGGAGAGGACAGCTGGTGCAGGTATGTTCTGCGATAAGAAACCGCGACCTAAAACTCCTCCAAACTCCTCGTTTTTTTTGTGTTTTTTTTTGGAGGGCCATTAAATGGTGTTTCTGTGTTATATCCTTCTAAAAGAGTTGATTTAGTGGTTTTCGAAGATGCTTAGCAAGCTCTCATTATAACCATGTGTTTATTCTCACTACTTAAAAATTATTTAGTAACTTTTAATTTGTTATTTACCTAATTTGTATGCTTTTTTTAATTCTTGACGGCCGCCGTGTCTGGAATTTCGTTCCTGGTATTTTGTTTCTTCTCAACCCCCTTTCTTTAGGGACCTTTAGGTGCCTTCGCTGAAACGCCCGTGCCAGAATATAGATGCAGATCTACCAAATGATATGTGTTAATGAAAAACAAAATGAAAAAAATGAGTGCAAACACATAGTTGAATGCCGTTTTCGGTAGGTGCTTGTCGAGTTCAGCGGAGAATTATAGGAGCGGATTTACTGGAAATAGTCTGTTGAGTAATTGACTAAAATCAGTTAACTTCATTTTAGATTAGTGGAAATAAACACGGGGTGTAAATTTGAACGTTTTTGAGCGTAATCAAAAATCACTAGATCAGTCAATTTTAGAACGGCTTGAAGCGCGTGGAAAGACAAGTTAGGGGGGCATCGTGGTGCACGCGCACCGGAGGGGAACCGCGGATGATTAGATTCTTATCCGCGTTTCCCCGCTGCTAGTGACAAGTGGATCGAAAATGGCCTGATTTTTGTGGCTTCGATGATCCTCAGCAAGTTTCTAATTAAAACCTTATGTTTGTTTTCACCTATTAAAAATAATTAACGAAGCTTAAGCAATTACTCAACGGACTTAGGCGCTTATACGCTCCTATAATGTCCGCGGATCTCAACAAACACCTAGCGAAGACGGCATTCAGTTAGCCGTGTGGACTCTTTTTTTTTTTAAATGATGTTTTCATTAAAGTAATTCCCCGGTATCATATATATTTTGCGCCATTCAGCGAGAGTTTGTGCATGCGGTGCTACTATCAAAGCTAACCACTGGAAATCGTATCCTTCGAGGCTTTTGAAGGTAAGGCGTGATGGAGTGTAAATACTTTCTGTGAAACTGCATCACCCTGTCTTCCTACGTGACAAACATTGCAAACTATCCGACGTCTTTATTTTTTTATTTTTGTTTATTGAACGTAGGGCACGACGGGGCAGCCCAAACCAGCGCGACTGTCTCACTTCAACGTTGTCAACAACGCTAACATTGTGGGCCGCTTTGTTGGATTCCATGAACAGGTATCGTACACACTGTTGTTGTTGTTGTTGTTGTTGTTGTTTTTTGCTTTTACGACCACAACTAGAGCTAATTCAGACCAACTATGGTATACTATGTTCGCATTAAGTTTAAAATATGTAGTCAATGAAATAACCGATTTCGTGTATATCATCTTTTTCCGGGTGTTTCATCAACTACTGAAAATCGCTTACCCTCCCTCTTCCCGGTTTAAGAGCGCGAAGCGGCGTCATACACATTCATTTCGGGAACTCTGCCCTCACAACTGCAGGATAGCTGCAATAAAAGGGAGCGAATCGACCACCGACTTTGTATTCCCGGTGGTGAGAGAAAATAGTATTCCCTCTATTGTTCACTCAGAAGGAATATTATTTTCCGTCGGTGCGAGTGAGGGATTCACTGATGTTTTTAGAGGCGATGTTGAAAACCCCGTCCCACAGATGGGCTTCAAGAATACCGTGTACATGTGTATTGATGACATAAAGTCATCTACCTCTTACAATATTCTGAGATCTGCTGCAACTGCACGCTGCAGCACCGACAATGCCACGCGTTAAAAAAAGAAATCGAGCTGCTGACTTTGTTTTTTGTTTTTTGTAACATATTATCAACGTAACGTCCAGTAATACTGAGTATATAATGTACAGGGTGACGCAGTAAGGACTAACACATATGTCAAGCCTTTTAAGATTTAATTGTTAAAGCGAACGTTGTTTCGCAAAAAGCATCATGCTTTTTTCAGAAGATAGGACTGAGGTCATGAGATCATTAAATATAAAAAAAGAACGGCGACTCATAGATTGAATCCGAGCATTGCGTGATCACTCATTATGGGCTCGTGATAATCGACAGCTAGACAATCATTCGGGTAGTGGCCCGTGTCCAATCGCGCAAATGACGACAATAGCAAAACCCTAGCAATGTCCGGAACTACGCGTGTGTCCTGTGCTTTCCCAAGCTCAGTGCGGAGCCATGATCAGGATTTAGCGGCATATAGGCGGATCCTGACCACGTGGCCGCCTGTTCTGAGTGCGAGTTGAGAGGTGAACGCCGCCCGTTTTTCTTTCATTTTTTTCGCTATGTTCATTGCGTGAGGACAAAAACCCACGAGCGTTTTTTGTGTCATAAACGTAAGGGGTACGTTCTTAGCGGTATTCACTAAAAGTAAAAAAAAATTGTTGCACCACCCTTTCAGGGTAGTCTTTTTTGTTTTTCTTTACTAGTTGACCAGTTTAATGGGGTCAATAAAGCCACTATTGCTCCCTGCAAAGTGAGGAGGGCAGGGCGTGGATTTGAAACGCCTGACCCTCCAGAACGCGCCCCATGCCTTCCGTCCTGCCTTGACCGCGCCCTCTATGTGCGCGAGACGCCTTAGCGTTGTCAAATGTAGAAGGCTCGCCATTGGACGCGGGACAGCTGAAGCTCCACCCCTCACCTTGTCGGAAACTATTCAGAAAGTTGGTTACTCTTTGCGACCTGGTCAAGATGTACCATGTTCACTAAAGCGAGCACAGAAAGTGTGTAGCATTTTCATTGACACTGGCTTCAGAGAGTCAACTTGAATATTTTCAAACTCGAAGTAAACAGGACGTCTGTAGTCTTTCCGGTGACACTGACAACGGGAAGTCAGCAGAAAAAAATCTACGTAAAGTTAATAGAGAGTCAACAGCTTTTTATTTTTACCCAGGCTGAAGAAAAGCATAAAAAAACGTTTCAATACAAACTCACCAAACGTCCTGTTGCCCATGTCAAAAGAAATCGAAAATCAAAAGAATGTAATCAGGGTCAACAAGAAGTCAATATGTTTTCAATAAATAGTCAAAAATAATTTTCATAATATATATATATATATATATATATACACGTGTGTGTGTGTGTACTCTTAATTTATTAGTGTTTATGGCGTTAATCGTTGCCACTGATGCTACACGTTCCGCCTTATCTTAGCTCCGGCTCTTCTGTACAGTGTTACGTCGTGAACGCGCCAGGGACTCCTATCGACGTCAAATAAGGGAAAATTACCAATACTCCATTAGAAGGTGCCGGCCAATTAGTCCAAATGTCGAGCTTTCAATCTTCAAACGTACACAATGGTACCGAGCATTTTTATTTGAGATATTATGGAAACGTTGTCCTCCGTTGAGTTACGAAACAGTGTAGAATTTCGGTCTCAGCACTCCGCCAAGATACATTCCAGAGTCCTTTGAGGTCAGCAATTCGATAGCAAGAGAAAGAATAGTCGACGGACCAGGTGAACCGAGGGACTCGTGAGCCTGATAACTGATTTTATTTATTTTAGTAGCTGGAGAACAGCGTTCCATAAGTAGGGCAAATTGGGGTAAAATGAGACGCGGGGCAAAGTGCGACAGCTTTTGCTTTGCGCCATCCTTCTGCCTACACTAGCAAGCGTTATAACCTTTATCTGAGTGGTGCCGTCGCTCCTACACTTTGGGCGTGTAAAAAATCAGAGCTGACGGCAAGAGTTCTCGGTGAGAAACAAAATGTGGAGTGGAGGTTGATGTGTTTACCCCCCTCCAAAAAAAGCGCAAATTTCAGCGCGAGGTTCTGTTTCAATGTGTGCATCCCGGTTGGCACCGACTATTTCGCCAAGGTAAGCTTTAATTTAATTGGTAGGCTTTTTCAGCTCATGCAGACCGAATTGCTTTTTCTTAACAATATAATTATTTACGAGACGGAATACGCACAGGGCAAAACTCGACAATCTGACATTCTATGACGCGCATCTCAATAACGCAAGAGTCTCCTGGTTGCTCCGGAGTCATATTCTTTCTCTCCCGGTGTTTAGGATGGTATGAATGCATAAAAGGAAAACAACACGGGCTTCATAGCGCGAAAGTGACACGAACAAGACTCTTGAAAGAGTGATTGAACACCGTCAAACCCTTCGCACTGCTGACAATTTTTTGCGTATCAAAGGGTGCGCTTCAAAGGCGAGCCAAACGATCTGGGGGAAAGTAACGAGCAGCGGCTCTACAAAAACCAGAACAACAAACAAAAATGGTTGGGCTCCTGAAGGCCCGTTCTTTCCTACGATTTAAGAGTCGAGAGCACTTCTCCTGTCCCTAACGTAGGATAGAAAAAGAGAACAAGCAGGTCGGAGAGCAGTACTGTTCTTACGTCTTCTGCCTCAAGGCAGAGCTGACGCTGGCCAAAGCAACCAAAGACCGGAGCTCCACGCCCCCCCCCGCCGCCCCCCCCCCCCCATGTGATTAAAGATATAGATCAATATTGACACCCCGAAGAGGCGTCCAGTGTCCAAGCGTTCTGCAACCGCGCGATGCAAAACCTCAAGAAATGGCAGTGCCGGGTATGCAAAGAACTTTTGAGCAAAGCACTCCCTCATTCAGCATGTATCGAGTGCATGGAATGCAAGAAATAGGCTCATGAAGAGTTTGTTGGAAATAACATCATATGTTTCAAGTGTTTTATTGTAAAAACTGAACCCACATACGGATTTTTATGTTTGTCTCTACACTCCACTTCATCGACTAATTTTGCCCCACAGGGTGGGTCAAACTGAGACATTGTGTGATTTATACTGCAGTTTTGTTTAATGTTTTGCTCACTCCAGTTAATTAATATTTACTGAAAAGAGGGTCACGACATCTAAGAATACCTCGATGCTGTTTTTTTAGTAACGCATAAATTAAAAAAATTGAACTTAAAATATCTTGTCTCATTTTGCCCCACCTTACCTTAAGCAGTTACTTCCTTATTTCGTTATATGTATGCTTTGCCGCGCCAGCTAAGAAAATATAACTCCGGGATTCTAAACAATAGAAAGCTAAGCGTTATCTTGCGTCTCTATTTCACATAAAAAGTAAACTATAAAGATTCTCATATTGGCTTACTGGTTGGGCACACGCGGTCTTAGTTCCCGCTTTCCGAACGACGTCGGATTGCTGATATTCCAGAGTTATACAATCAAAGAATAAAGGAACAAACAAATGTAGCAGAACGCTCATGTTCTGGTACTTTTCATCCACTATTACTAGCTACAAACACTTGGCAGTCTAGAAGTTGAGGAACATGACCTTACTCTAAACTCAGAACAGCAGGTAGGGCAAAAAGATTTCAAGACATGGCAGATTGTTAACACCCAACGCAAACTGCCACGATCGGAAACGTAGCTCTTGTCCTGTCCTTCTTGTCTTTTGCGCTAATCGTTTTATGATATTCAACCAACTAGGCCGCCAACTCATTTTGTTCTGTTGTTAAAGTGCTGAGAAAAAGGATACCATAAAACGTTCCTTAAAGGCCGACAACCACTTCGCGCTTTCCACTTTCCCTCGCTTCCTCCTTTCCCCCTTCTACCCTGTCAACCGTGGCCTCGTTTCCTCCTCCCCATGGTGACGAGGATCTTTGCCTTGCAGAATCTCGAGTCTGGTCATCGGCCTTTAAGCGCTTCCGCAGAGCTCGTCATGCTCAGTTAAAAAATTGCCAGCCTGGGAAGCTCCAGATTTAAGTAACAAAGAAAAAAAACACTGCCGAGAGTGAGGCGCGTCGTATTCAATACACACAATTCTCATTTTTTCAACTACAGACAACTAATATTTTTAACAATCGCCAAAAATTCGTGACGTCAAAAAAGTTTTTAAACGGCGCTTCAATATAATAGCATACCTAAAGAGAAAGTGTTCACAAGCATGCACGAGTATTCAGTTTCGCCATGGAACCTGTTCTGGAGCACCATGGTAATGAAAAGAACAAGTTTCTTTATATTAACTTAGCAATTTCAAAAGCTCGGAAAGACTTGTGTCACGGTCATACTCCTTCTAGCATTCCTAAACTTATTCACGTCAATACACTTCTTATGGTTTCAGTAAGTACAAACGCTTTGAAGCAAGTTTTGACTGGTACAAATTCGGCCACTTTTCTTCATATGCGAGGCTCAGGAAATTAAATGGTGTAGTGTTTATTCGCGTGATACAGACGATACAAACTTTGCTGGTTTACGAAAGTACATCCTCCTTGTGCGAAGGGCCATCTATCTTGGAGAGATGCATATAGTGGAAGAAAAGGGAAATATTCAGTTCCCAGCAAGTGGTCACTCGATGAAACAAAAATACTATGCTAAAATAAACAAAACAAAACGTTTTCGTGTTCGTAAACCGTCATCAGCGCACTGCACCCAGTAACGATCAGTCCTAAAAATTATAAAAGGCACATAATCGGTGCTAAGAATTTGACAAAAAAAATGTAAGTCGTTTGGAACTCCCTCTAACGCCCAATTAGAGCGCAGCTCTTGAGGAGAAGGAGTGGAAGGTACGGAGAGGGGCTATACCTTTCATCCTCTCCTGCTCGTCTCCCATTTAGGGGAAAATTTTCCACTAAATTTGGCAGGGAAATTTTCACGCTAGATCTAGCGGAGAATTTTTCCACTAAATTTAGCGGGAAATTATTCCGCCAAATATAGCGGAACAATTTTCCGCTAAATCTAGCGGGGAGTTCTTTTTCCGCTAAATTTAGCGGGAAATGTTTTCCGCTTAATTTAGCGAGTAACTTTTTTTCCGCAAAATTTAGCGGGGATTTTTTTCCGCTAAATTTAGTGGGAAAAATTTCCCGCTAAATTTAGCGGGAAATTTTTTGCGCTAAATTTAGCGGGAAACTTTTCTGCAAAATTTAGCGGGAAAACTTTTCTGCTAGATTTAGCGGGGAAAATTTTCCGCTAGTGAGGAAATTGTTTCGCTAGATTTAGCGGGAAAAATATTCTGCAAGATTTAGCCAGGAAATATTTCCCCTAAATTTAGCGGGGACATTTACCTATCATGCAATGCGCGGTTACGCCGACGCCGACGCCGACGCCGCCTCAAGCCGGAAACAAACGCATAAAAGCTGCGCTCTAAAAAAAAAAGAATTAGAAAACAATTAGTCAAGCTGCGCAAAACTAAAGTAGTTTTTCTTTAATTGTCTACGAGAAAGAATAAATGTTCTTATTTCCAGCGTGAAATCTTCTGCATGAACGGACAGCTGATCTACGGATTCGGAAGAACACTGGGCGTCTTGACTGCCACGATGTTCGGCTCCACCGTAGTGTTGCCGGGGCCTATCTTTGAGCCAAAATCGACCATGGAAGCCATCACAAAACACAGGTGACAAGAAGCGTTCATGAATTTTCTACTATTTACCCCCCTGCGTTGTTTGGTATTACAAAGGGATGGCCATAACTCGGCAGTGTACTTTTCGCCAGCGACACATACCAATTCTTAACTACCATTATGGAGGAATTCGCAGAAGAAAACTGGGACAGGCTTAATGCATCTTAACGAAAGACAAAATCTTGCATATCAGTATAGTTGTTTGAAGTGAGTTAATGTATGCGGAGGGCAAGTTCGTCTGCTTCTTGCGCAGGGGGTAGCGGTGACGTCAGAACGCCGAGCCCTGATTGGCTGATCGCGACCCCCTATCTGAGCGTCGTCTGCTCCTTTGCAACGTCGTCTGCTCGCAACGTCGTCTGCGTCTGTCTTACCTTTCCTGCGACTTTCGGAAGTGCAGGTCTTTACGAGCGAGCTCGACTTCGCCTTTCAGAGAGGGCAGACGAAATAACTCGAGCGGTACGTTGTTTTTGTCTAACAACTAGCAGACGCGCATCAAGGAGAGAAGTCAAAGGACTCACTGGCGAGGTGTCCCGAGGCGCCGAGGTTTGTTTGCTAAGAACCGAGAGTGAGGGTGGTTAGTGTCCGCAAGTTCCCCTCCCACAATACTTTTTCCCTCCTTTCGTGTGCGGCGAGACTCCTCACTCTTTAACGGCGTCGGCGGGTTGGCGCGGTTGGCGCAGTTAACGTCGTCTGCTTTACGTCTGCTAGTCAAAGCGATGGCTGCTTTACCTTTCCTGCGTCTGTCGGAGATTCACCGCTTTTTCACCGGCGAGAACGCGGCCTTCGAAAAAGGCGAAAGGAAATACCTTGAAGGATACGTCCTTTCTTTTGAGGTGAAGGATTTCACTCTAGTTGCGAATGTCCAGGCGTCGTTTAAGAATTGTAGCTACGCGGTAAAGATGACGCTCTCCGATAAAGGTGACATTTTAGAGAGTCACTGTGAGTGCCCTCGCGGGGCCGCAAAGTGCAGCCACATGGTGGCTACCGCACTTTACGCGGCTCTAAATGGACTGTCCAAGACGGACCTTCCACAGCAGTGGCTGCAACGCCCCAAGAGCAGCATGCCGCGGCAGGTCGCTCGCTCAGGTAAGAAGTAAACACCATGTTCATCGCTATGTTAAAACGTTTAGTTGCACGAGTTTCGTGAATGGTACCTCGCGTTTAATGAGTTGTTCAAAGATAATCAGCTAAAGACAGATGACAGCCGATGTAGTGACTGTAAATAAACAAATGCGGCTGTGCGATCGGTACTGTGAGCACATCATAGCCCATAAGTGCTCGATCGCTGCTTGTTGTCACAACTTTCTCGCTCGACTAAAAGGCTGTTGTCAGTTAGCGTATTGGGGTATGTATGTGTGGCGTAAACCCAAGTGGCAAAAGTTTGAAAACCTGTGCTAATCTGTGGAAGAGAATCCGAGCAAGATCGATCGAGCTACCCGAGCGGCGTCGAACGTATCGCGGAAGTTATGTCGTAGACTCGTTGACACCAAGAAGTAATTATTGTTATAATGCAATTAAATGCAAAGGTGCAAGCGAGCTGGACAAGAATGACGAAAATAATCCCTGGAGAAGGGGAACAAGAGGGACAAAGGACAAACACAAATCTTTTTCGAAGGCCGCGTTCTCGCCGGTGAAAAAGCGGTGAATCTCCGACAGACGCAGGAAAGGTAAAGCAGCCATCGCTTTGACTAGCAGACGTAAAGCAGACGACGTTAACTGCGCCAACCGCGCCAACCCGCCGACGCCGTTAAAGAGTGAGAGTCTCGCCGCACACGAAAGGAGGAAAAAGTATTTGGGAGGGAACTTGCGGACACTAACCACCCTCACTCTCGGTTCTTAGCAAACAAACCTCGGCGCCTCGGGACACCTCGCCAGTGAGTCCTTTGACTTCTCTCCTTGATGCGCGTCTGCTAGTTGTTAGACAAAAACAACGTACCGCTCGAGTTATTTCGTCTGCCCTCTCTGAAAGGCGAAGTCGAGCTCGCTCGTAAAGACCTGCACTTCCGAAAGTCGCAGGAAAGGTAAGACAGACGCAGACGACGTTGCGAGCAGACGACGTTGCAAAGGAGCAGACGACGCTCAGATAGGGGTCGCGATCAGCCAATCAGGGCTCGGCGTTCTGACGTCACCGCTACCCCCTGCCAACGTTACTAGATTACCTCAGTTGTGGAACTCCCGCGGAGGGGGTACCCCCCCCCTCACTCACTTCAATCCGCCTGGCGTCGTTCGAAGCGCCATCTATATTTTCGTTTCATAACTGTGCGTTCCAAAGAGCACAGCTGAAGCGCCCAATGGCGATCACAACGCCGCCATTTCTCCCGCAGCGGTCACTCGAGGAACTGCACGTGACATCTATTTTGGCTTCAATCGGCCATTTCGGAGCCGAAACAGATACGGTGGAAGAGGTTACAGGGGTGCCACCCCCGTATCCCCAGCGGACGCGCCGCGAAATACCACCGAAGTTAAGATGCGCCTAGGTCGGGACGCGCTACCTGAAATCACCGCTGAGGCATGGTTGTATAAAAACAATATTAATTGTGCTGAAAACCTTGCAAACTAAAAATTTTAGAAAACATCACGCGCCCCTCATTTTGTACTAAACTCCAATAAAAGTTACTACAAAAAGAGTTTTTTCCGTTGGTTTTTACGCGTCTAGTAACGTTGAAACGAACGTATCCCGATTCAGTTACCAAAGCAGCCGTCCGGCGGCGCGTCGAGCGACGCCGGGCGAGTCGTGGTGAGTGAGGGGGGTACTGTTCGTGCATGCAGCGTCTATGAGCAGTTCCGTAACCGAGCTAA
>JAZHYW010055910.1:0-46301 GCA_037355805.1 Ixodes ricinus | reverse complement strand
GTGCCTCAGAGTACAGCCTTGTTCAGAATGCCACCTTCACAGACCCTGGCGACCAGAGTGGCTGGTTCTACCATAGGTGGCCCACAGAAGAGGTACGGCTATTGGTCCTGAAGCCAGCTCCCACATTGGCTCGGTTCTACCACAAAACTTGGAGATGGAGTGGCTAACGTCTTTATGCTGCTTACTTGGCAATTCCTGGTGAACATTGCACATCTGAAATTCCCGCTCACATGTTCATTTAGCAGAGTAAACATCAGCAATATGACACCTGACGTTCGAGCTACAACTAGACATTATACAGGTTGATCAGCCATACAGTTGTCATTGCTTATTTCAGATGCAGTCGGTGCTAGATTTCTCTGTGTTTCAAGGGAAACTCGTACAGTGACACTCCATTTGACACAGCAGATAAGGGTGAGTTAGCGAAGTTGTGTGTTATATAATTGTTTAGAGAACACATTTTATAATCCTTTTAATAGGTTTTCAGCTGTTGGTATTTATTTTGGTAGAATTTGTTTTCTTTGCATCATCAGGTAGTTGATGACACAAAAGGGAAGCACCTTGAATGGGTTGCAGTCTGCGCATTGCCTTATTTTCTCATTTTCTTCCTCTCATAGATTCAGGAGGTGAAAGCTGACTGTCAGAATGAAATGAGTCTCCTTTGTTAGCATGGCATGCTCCAGCACACTGTTGTGTTCTCCTCTGCATGTGTGCACCTTTAGCCGTGAGAAGGACCATTAAATTTTAAAATGTGACCGTTAGTAGATTTGCTTCTATGGTGCAGTCAAGGGTCTAGGTGTTGTGGATATTGTTCTTGATATTAAATTTTGTTAGCTTTCTTGAGGAAAGATAGGCTCAGTTGAACAGATGCTAAAAAGAGCACTATACTTTATGATAACTTAATTAACATGCATTTCTTTGTTATAGTATGCTGACATTCCTGGTGATGCTGGTGGGGACTCATGATAGGAATGGAAGGCCACGGTGAGATCTCGACGGGTGTAGATAATACGCGCTCTTGTCTGTCAAGGCCTTCAAACAAGAAGCGAGGCTATTTCGGGGAACATTCCAATGAAATCACCTCTTCAGGTGGTTCCCTTCTGCATTTGTAATTGTGCATTTAAGAGGATTAGATCAGCAAATTCATCCAAGGCTTAATTGTATTCAACCTTGTAGTGATGTAGTGATTAACCCATTTGGCACATATAAAACCCTCCAATAGTGGCTTTACCATGCTTAAAGTAAAAAGTAAAACAGTGCCAAAAAATGGAGACAAGAAGACGAAGTGTGCAAACAAACTGCTGACTCAGCTGATTTATTGGAAGAAAAAACACAAATGGACAAGTCACACACTAATCAAAACATCCAAGTCACTGCTCCCGTGCTGTCAAGTCTGCTCAAGAATGCCAACTCTTTGTCAAATAATGCGAGAAGGCGAACTGACGCACTGTCTTTTTGCATCGAAATGTAAAAGACTTTGAAATTTCTCTAGTCGCCTGTTGTCTGTGTCGTCCCAAGATACTCGTTCTATCAAGAAAGGGTTTGCAACTGCAATCTATCACAGTGTACTGCCAAGCTGCCTGCCAAGCATGAACCGCCTCATGCCTACTGTTGCTTTGTTTTAGCTGGCAAGAAACTGAGGAAGATGAATGGTCCAATATTTTTATTTTCAATTTTGGTACAATGATATTTAGCAAATTACCATCTACACGGGCTAGGATTCAACAAGGTCCAGCTGGGACCCTTTCATAACCCAGCTCCAACTGGACTTACTTTGACCTGGGACCCAATGATCGGATGACCTGGGAAGTTTTAGGGTCAGATAGGTTGGCTTTGACGGGCTATGGCAATTGTCCATTTACATGTCTGAAAGCACTGCACGGGTACTCTTATTCAGTTTCACCAGCACATGGGAACTACATATTAGTCAGGTTGGGGATAGCAGCATTTCAACATCACAAAAGCTCCTCCTGTGCGAACAGACTTACTTGCATGTCACGTTGTAGACTAACACGCTGCGCTTACAAACAAGGCCACACCAGGCGGAAAGCACTGTGCATGAGCAGTGTTCAGACTGGCGCGAAGTGAAGCCACTGCACGTGCACCACACCGACAGCAGCGCCACCACAGCAGCGTTATGTCAAAGTCATGTGTTGCTTTATATATGAAACCATTCCTCCTATTAGGCTAGAAAGGGTATTTTTGTAATCTAACGGATGCTTTTGATTTGCAAAGGGCACACCCTCTGAATGCAATCCTAATCACCAGAAAGTTGCGAACTGGAGCGCGTCTTAACCTCTGTCTTTGAGAAGGAACTTGAGGTATGCCAGGCGCTACACGAACTGGAGCCCCCAAACAAGTGTGAGTGTGCAGTAGAGCCCCTTGTGCGCAACTTTGTTTAAAAGCCAGGCCATTCACGCAGGCCAGGTTCTTCCAATGCAGGGCCGCTTGCTCACGTGCGTGCTGCTTATGCGGGCTCTGAACGGCTCGGGCTCGAGAGGGATTGAGAAGTTTCTCGCGGAGCTGTTGACCATTTACAATGCGATCTGTTTTCTACCAAGACCTGAGAGTGAGCTCCTTCTGCTGCTTTCTCCTTGCTACCTGCACTCTTCCCATACTTTATGGGAATTTGATGCACCGCAGCAGCCGCGGACTCTCGTGCTGGTTCTCAAGGGTTTCCCCGAGCTTGCCCAGTAACTCTTTGAGTACCCAAAGTCCCTTACTCTCTTTTCCTCAAGTAAAGCATTTTTTCAAATCCAGGTAGACAGGCTAAACCACGTATCGAAGCATCGCATGGAGCAGAGGAACCTTATGTTTCACATACTCCGGTTAAATATGTTTATTTAATACAAAATGAAATGGTGACTGCATAGTGCGCGCTGCTTTGTAGGTTGAGAGTCTGAAAATTTCCTGTAACAGCCGTTCTGGGTGAACTAAATCCTGATGCATTTGCGGGCCTCAAGCAAGTTGACTTTATCTATGAATTATTATATACGCCAGAAACAAGGTCCGATACTAGCAATATAATATATAAATGGCTTCGACAGTTGATGAGGTAGTGGCAGTGCTGCGCAGAATCAGCAAAGAGAACCAGAAGCATTTCTTTTATCGTGCTCACTGCTGCATAGCCTTCGGTCAATCCTAATGAACATTTCCGTTTTCTACGAGGCACACACAATCATTTGGGTGTGGCAATTCAAAATAATGGAAGGCATCTTGATTTCCTTTTGACAAGCGAGTCCTCTCTGTACTCACTGTGTTGTAAGACGTGAAATAGACTCAAAAATGAGGTCTTAAACGTTGATGGACTTAAATAAATGAAATTATCAATGAAAAAATATGTTTAATAGAATTTCAATTATCGTAGCTCGCAGAAGCGCCCACTTCGCTCAAGCGCCCACTATTAACATTTCCCTAACTTGAGAATTCTGAAAATTATAATGCTAACCACCATTTGATTGGAGAAGTGCCGATGTCAAGACTAACCCAGTTTTCTCAACGGCGCTTGCGACTCAAGCAGTGCTTTAGCGCCAAGACCGCAACGGTATGGCCGGACACGCGCCATTTTTGCGAAGGGCTCGGTGGTCTCGTTTTTGAACGTAAGAGCCGAGAAACGTAAAAACTGTGAACGTATCAACGAGGCCTACTGCGCCTGCAACTTGTACTCCAACAGCGCTGTGAATCGCCCCATTGAATGCAACGAGCTCACGGCACTCCCCCAAAGTGGTGAACCTTGCAGACAGGTGGCTCCCCTTCGTGACCTCCTTTACATGCATTAAACTGCCATTACAGAGTCCAAGCTTGTGATGGAGATTTGCATTGGAGGGACTGGATGCGAGCGTAGAGCGCAGTGAGCTTCGCCTGGGAAGGAGCTGATCGTGCGTGCATCACGCGGACCACCTGGCCCTGGCGCGAGATGTGGACCCTCTCCAGGAACCGGATCAGGAGCCTGCGTTCATTATGCTTCCTGCACAACGTTGTCAGGCTGGATTTGTCTGGCAACAGGGTGCTCACATGCTTGGGCCTTGAGGAGCTGCCTCACCTGGAGTGGGCTTTCCTGCTCGGGGACAATGGTATCCTTTAAGTCCAGCTACCAGGGTTGGTCCTTGTGCTGAAATGGTTTGCTCAGTTTGTTCAACTTCATGTGGGGTCAGGTTACCGTATGCCGTGGTTCATATTGCTCACACCTTACATGGAAACGCTCGTGGAACAGTTGGAAGTCCATTTATTCTTGCGTAATAGCTTAGCCCAGTTGCACAGACTCCATGGATTTCTTTATCACGTGCACCCATGCCATAGGGCAAAGCACACCAACCGTGCTGAGAAGGCTCCCCAAGCCAAACTGCCAATTCATTTCTTGAAATATTTTTTAATTTTTATACCACTGCTTAGACTTTAAAGGTTATAGTGAATACTTCATTATGTAGTAAGTAGACTCCCCGCTATAGTAATGCCGCTGTGCAGTAAAACTCCGGTCATAGTAAAGAGAAGCACCGGTCCCAACTGAATTTCCATTTCCTGTATGGCTCAAAATTTTGATATAGTAAACCAGTGGTCGGCACCAGGGCCCGCGGGCCGGGACCCCACCATGGGCAGCAGGCCCATCCGGCCCCCAGCTCCCCAGCGCCCTCCCCCCGCCCCCCCCCCCCCCCCCCTCTCCCCCAACGCGGTCAGCAAAAGAAAAAAAAAAGAGATAAAGTGGACTAATTTCTTGCCCGTTGCCTGTCCGAGAGACATTTGTTTATTTGTTTTTATTTGTTTACCAGATGGAGCTGGCCGATCTTGCAAGGATTTATAATTTGAAGAGCACATTGCCTGTAGCCAACGCCTTGTTACATTTCTATGGCTACGCTGCGTTGATTTCACGTTCATGGGTCTTGAGAAACCGCCTTTACGCATGATTTACAGTGTTCGGGAGCACCTATGTCTCATGTAACAGATTCTTCTCACGAGATGAGGTGCATAAAATCCAGCTTCTGCGCTCATGAAATGACTTGGCGAGAACCTCCACAGTGCTTTGCCGCTCGTACTTCGCAGCTTCTGAATGTGGATGTCCGCCAGTTTTGGCGAGTGCAGTTTTCAACGCCAGAAGTCTCACTGCGAGGAGTTTCTAGCTTTTCGTGGAGTGACATGCTGTATCTCATGTTGTGTGTCGTTGAAATGGAGAAGCTATTCATTTTGGATTTGCGATGCGTCAATGTAAGACCGTAAGTGCATCTTTTATTAACTTTGCTCTATGTTAACCCCCTCCTGTATGTTGCTCTTTCTTCCTTTTTATTTTTGGGCACGAAGTTCGCCTCCGTTAAACGTGCTTCGAGTTTCCCCGGATATTCTTTGTTCCATTACCCTACATTCGGGTGACAATACTAATGAGCTTGTTGAAAGGTTGCCCTGATAACGCTGACGGGTGTTTAGAATAGTATCAATGACTTGGCCACGCATTGCACTAAGACAGTTGTTTCACCTTGATGCCGACTCCAGAAATTTCCTCGCTAGATGGCCTTGTCGCCAATTTTTTCAAGACATGTCGGAAGCTGACTACACTACTTTCAGAGGAAACCCTGTTCCCAACATGAAGAGACCTTGCCAAGTTCACAACCTTTCATGCCAAGGAAAATATTTGGACGAACTCCTCAGCCTGAAAACGAGCTTTGGTGTTTTTGCAGTTACCGTTTCGAGGCAATGGTGCTTTGTTAAGATGAAACTTCCATTTTGTATACATCAAGTATGTAATGAGTTTATGAGTAATGGGTGATTGTGGTGAGCTTGAGTTGAAAAGTAGACAGTGACGCTAAAGAGCGGAAGCTTCTCCCACCTCTCTCCCTTTTGGCACAGCGGAAATGCTGGGAGAGTGAGGCGACCCCCTCCCAACATCCGCTCCAAGTGAAGTGGAAAGAGCTGGGAAAAGAGGGAACACTGACACTCCCCAATTATTTTTTTTTCATTTTGTGTTAGGCGAGTACAATATGGTGTCGGAAGGCTGCCCAGTGTAATATTTTGCGGAGACCACGTTATGTTAGTAAAGCAAAAAAAAAAAAAAGAAAGGCGCGGCCAAGCTCGAAAAGCGACACTGGGGCTAGGCGCGGCGGCCGGAGAAGTGACAGGCGAGGGAGTCAGTGGCGGTCAGGTGGCTACACCCGACCGCGCACTTTTTTTCCCCTCCGTGTTTTTTTTTTTTTCAGCGCGCAGCAGACGACGTGTGGCGGGGAATCGTTTGTCGTGCAATTCCTTTGCAGTTTTGTTTGTTCTGCTCACTGTTCTGCGCTTCAAGATGAGTTGTTTGGTACATTCAAGAGTTGGAGACAAGTAGCAAGTGCCCGTGGTGAATTTCCGTGATCGGCTCCGAAAAGAATACCCCTAAGATGTTGTGTAAAAAGCTGCCTCACACGTTCTGCGTCCGAAAAAGTGGCATTGTGCGACAGAGTCTGCACGTTTCCGAAAGATCAATGGGATCAGGACCATTGGCTGGCTGCAATTCCTGTAGAACATTTAAAACACTTCGGAAAGCGGACGCTACCCGATTTATATGCTTTTTGCATTTTGTGGAAAGTGATTACATTGAGTTCGCAGGTGTCAAAAAAGAAATCCCATACCATTTAGCTGAGCGACGTTTCGTCCAAAAGATTAGTTTTTTTCAGTGATAATTGTAAAGAATGCAAATATCGAAAAAGAAAATGTATGTCCACACGGGATTGAACTTGGTTCCGCCGCGTGTGAAGCAGGTGTCTTTCCACTGAGCTACTGGGGAAGCACTTTGGTTAGTAATGATGCAGCCGGTCTACTTTAGGTTGCAAAGTTTGCTGCCGATTTTCCTCCATAAAAGCACTCCCAGGTCGAAGTCGGGCAGGACCACGCATTGACGCCGCATTCCCGCGCTGAGCAGGAGTGCGCGCAGCCTGTGCAACTCGAAGTAGACGCACGTCACTGACGTTCGCGCGAGCGATGTCAGCAGCCGCGAAAAGGGGTCGACGGCCTGGCGACATCTGTGCGCGGAATCGTCGTGGTGATTGGCGCGTACGGATTGAGTCAAATTAAATTCGGATAGATCGTCCGAAGTTTCTCTTTCAGCGAAGTGCCGAACGGCGGATTCTGAAGCAGAGGTCCCACGCCTGTCGTCCGCCAGCCATCGCCGTCCCCGCGAGTCCCACGCTGCGCGAACACGACACCGAACTTGCGCGGAATGCTTCCTGTTCTCTCTGTGCAACTTTTTTTTTTTCCGGTCAACCTACTTGCGGCAGCTTCCCAGATCTGTGGCTTTTAGAAGCCACAGAAATGGGCCATTGCGACATCTGCTAATGTTGCTGTTCGAGTGCGCGTCATATCACTTGGCGACTTTGATTAGGTCGGCGGTTGTTGATCTAATAGCTGAGTCTCGTTTCACGCGCACCGGCGCCGTCTCGAGCCTCTCCCAGGAATGCATCGCTTCCTCGCCGAGTGTTGCGCGGAGAGCTGACTCGAACGAACGGGCAAATGCACCGGAGTGCAGAAGGCTGATGCTGCCGCCATCTATGTTGTGGAAAGGTACTGGACACTCAAACCGAAACTGGTGCAACGCTCTGTTCGGCGGATAAGGTGATGCGAGAGTGCGGTCACTACCAACGTTTATCTACAAACGTTGAACGCTGCAAATTCCGTGGCTTGTGTTGCGATGACTTCACGCAACCTGGCTGCCGTAGAGATAGTTACAGATTTGTATGTGGTCTTTCGCACCCAGCTGCTCACAAAGCAGCTGGTTGGTGATCTTTCTCACCTCTACTGTTTACACTGAAGAAAACTGATGAAGCTGTTCGAGCAGAAGCTTGATCCGTTTGAGCATGGTATTATGCGTGAACCACAGAAAGGGTACGGCTTAAAACTAGTCAGTTGGAATATCCAGCAAACTCGTGGGACTTTCGATTTCGATCGTCGTTAGAGGTGGATCTGGTATTGCTCTGGAGGAGGACGTCAGGAGACGAGCTCTCGAACGAAATACGACGGGGCAGAAGTTGGCTGCCGAAATGTTAAGCATGATGGTTTGGCCCAAGCCTCGGGCGGAGTCGCTGGTGTTTACCTTTTCTCTGGTAGCTTATTGAGCAAAGCCAGAGGATTTTCTGCTTAAGCGAGTTTTGACTGGCAAATGTTCGCTTCACTACGCCGCGCACGGATGGTGATAAACATCTCGGAAGCCGCTGATGCGTACGTTCGGAGCAACTGACACGCTGGCGCTGATATCTTCTAGAAAGGCCAGCTACGGCAACAGAGCGACTTAAACCCGCAAATAAACGCGCGGGATGTCAATTGCTGCCTTCATGATAATAGCAGACGCCTACAATTCAGAGCTCAAGCGTCTGATTCAAGTTGTTCGCGGGACCTGCGAAGTATAATCGGAAGATCTATTTTTTTTCCTTTCGGTTTCGCGACAGATCGTGGCAGACGAACCCTCGTCGTCTGCCTCCCGCTTCCTCGCCGACCTCGCCGGAAGCGAAGGCATGACGGGACTGCGACACGGCGCATCGCGCCGATTTTTCAGTGCAGCGAGTGCATGCACGCGTGGGGGTGCCGCCGCTGACACGAGCTCCGGAGAGTGCAACCGCTCGTGGAGTTCGCCTGCCGAAACGAACTGCTATGCGCACGCGAGTGGTGCAATGTATGTGGACACGAGTGCCGTGAAATGAACTCGCTATAAACCTTAGGAAACGGCCCGTGACCGCAGAGAAGAGACGAGCGGAATCGAACCGGCCGGTGCTTGATCGGCGGTTTTCGGGCGGAAAGAAGCCGAATTTCGAGCCGCAAATTCTATTCTGGGTAGTTGGGCTTTCATATGTCACGTATAACAAAAACTCGGCGAGCATAAATACCCTGTCAGTGTCCCTTTAACCAGTCAATTCTCACGACGTTAGGAAGTTGTACGGTCGTTTTCATCGAACCTGATCTCGAGCATTTGAGCGCCCTGCTGTCACTTTAGTGGGGGTGACTACCCAGGTTTGTCTTTACGGTCCACCAGACATTGACTATTGTGACCCGATATAGTTCGCGTGGCGCCCCCTTACGACGAACCGTGGTGACGTCACGGCGAGGAGAGAATTTTTCCCCGACTCGCCCCGCTCGCCCTGTGGAGGCTGTGACGACGCTAGCTGTCGGCGCGCTCGTTTCTATTTAATTTTTTTTGGCGTGTTTTTCGTAGGAAGTGTAAATTTTTATATGTGGCTTTATTGAGGTAGGGCCTGTAGCTGCAGGCGAAACTTCAACCAACATTTTAAGCATGGTTGACAGGGCAGGCAACGCATGAATCACAGCTGGTATATGAAAATAAAGAAATATGGCCACAATTGCAGGAGCATCACTATAGATTTACATCTCACACAATAAATGCTGCTGATGGTCTGAATGAATTGGCAGGTTATGCATACTATTTTTTTTGTATCTCTGTTTTTAAACAAGATCGCCGAAGCAGAAAAGCTGCATGCTGCTCGAGCAACATGCTAAATACAGTCTGGGCCATGGAGAGAGAATCACAAGTGAGACAGCCCAAGTACAGGGGCAAAGTAAAAAAAAACAAGGAACATTTATTATATACATTGCTTGCATTTGACCTTTGCTGGATTCGGATAGTATTTCAATGGACTACACGGGTGGTATCTGTGGACTTGTTTATATCAACCCTCAAGTAATGTATAACAAACGTAAGCGAAGGTGCCTAGCTCGTTATTAGTCCCTTAAGCCCTAAAATTGAGATTTTACTTAAATCGAATTGTCCTGAAGCTAAAATACCAGAAGTTTTTCTCACGCAGACTGTCACCCTTCACAGGTTCCACATTTTCTGCTACTAGTGCTGCATCTACCACTGGACAGACGTTCGAATGCTTGCTTTTACGCCTGTTTTCCTCTGTTGTCAGAGAGTCCAGCTGTAGGGAGTTTGGAGGCTGAGGAAGCTTTTGGGGACCTGCAGCAGTGTCTCTTTTAATTGGAAATAAATGACAATTCAAACTAAACGGTGTATTTTCCGAATACCCAAGGCTGGAATAAAGAATGTCAGGAAAAAGTATAAACATTCCAAATTATGGTACTATTGCTGTGCATATTTTGGGCAGTTCAATACATATCATACAGGCAACTGGGGGCAATTCGGCCATTTTTGCTGCTGCCATACAAACTAATTTCCAGTAATTGTGCATCTTCTAAGAAATATGCTTGCATAGGTGTATAAACTATATAATTAATTCACGAAGAAGCTACATTTATGTAAAACAACCCTGTTCCACGAGCACTTCAAAGATCATCCAACGCAGGGCCTTTAAAACATCTGCGAACCAGCGCATGCAGAGTGGCAGCGCAGAGTCGGGGTCGCGAGCTAATTTGCCGACCACCCAAAGGCCCATGATATAAATGCCACTTCAAATGCCTTGAAAGCGGGATGTAATATCGTCCTAAATCATGAACATGCAAGGAACAGAATTCCAGCGTCTGAAACACTTCACCGACCCCTCGCAAGATTGCCTTGTGTCGTGTGGACGGACGGGGAGGTTCATCGGCGGAATCGCCTCCGCCGATAGCTTTCGGGATTTGTAACACAATTATAAAGGTGAAAGTGATAAGCAGGCTTATAAAATGTACGGAAGCACGTCAATATCGGCCTAACTCAACGTCTTGTACACCGGGTAAACGAGGTCCAGCTCCTCGAAGAGCTTGCGGCACACAACGCCAAACCAGGAAACCGGTGCTGGGAAGCGAGCCGATGCGAGATCGCGGAGCGGAGTCCTCCGCCTGACGTCACGGTACACCTCACCCAATCAGGGCGCGGCGACCGCAGCGACGCTTGTGTTCGCTCTCGGGGCTAATGTGTGACAGGTCAAGAACGGAAGTTGGAAGCTCCTCCCACCTCTTTCCACTCTAGTAAAGCGAACGCTGGAGAGGAGGCGACCTCCTTCTCCACCGTTCACTCCGCTGAAGTGGAAAGGGGTGGAGGGGCTTCCGCTTCGTTCTTGACCTGTCACCGACTATAGAAAGCTGACCGTTGTGCTTTTGGGTTGTTGCTCTGGGTCTATTTTGGGCTTGAGCCAACTTCACAAAACGTTGCTCAAAATAGTGTCCATTTATTGTTTTGGCATCTATCAAAGTAGTGATACAGGCAAGCTGATTCATGCTGAAGTAAAGATACATGGCACACAAAACAATGAGGACGATCAAAAACAGGTTGACAGAAAAAGCTTGTCCTATCAACCTCTTTTCAATTATTTTCCACATGTTGTGCACTGTCTACCTTTATTCCATAGCTACGGAAAAGTACATTTCAGGACTTCTGATAAACCTTGAGAGATTTACGAAATGCTATTCTTGGTCAATCAGTATGGCACACTCGTGCAGAAAATAAAGTATTGCCGTGGTATTGCTAGGACAAAAAAAGTTGCTGGTCCAGCTTTTGAAATTTAGCAGCCTCCATTGGACAAATTCTCCCATTTACAGGAGGGACACTATCACAACCAGCCTATAGAAAGACAGACTAACTTTTGGCTTCCTAAGCCTCCACACTACAAAATTTTACAGGTGACTAGCGAACACATTGGAAGCAACTTTATTGGTCAAAATTTGGTGACGTCATGACCAATAAAATGATTGTATAGCCCCGTTCAAATGTTTGCCTCCGCGAGTCGCACGATACGGGAATAGTTTAGGACCGCCATGGCAGAAACACGTTGCCCCACGCACGCTGTGCAACGTGTAATTCTCTATTCTGGGAGGTTCAGGATGTACAGTCGCACGCGAGCGCGCGTTTGTCTCCGAGGGGCGCTTGACTGGTGGCTTGCGGTAGAACTATAGATGACGTCAGGGCGAGTCCATGCGGAGTGGACGGGGAAGCCGTCTCAATTCAAGGGAACCGTTGTTATCTGCGGGTGAGCGTAGTTCGAATGAAAAGGGAAGATGATTCTGCAGAAGTCAAGATCGCCGAGCACGAATGAGACGGCAGTTTGGAAAGAGAGAAGGAAACACGTTACGTCGTATTTTCTAACTTTGCTGAATCATCTCTCATTTTCATTCGAACTACGCTCACCAGCAGGCACGCAGGCAGGCAGGCAGATGATAACAACATAATAGCGGTTCCCTCGAATTGAGCTGCTTCCCCCGTCAACTCGGCATGGACTCGCCCTAACGTCATCTCTAGTTTTATCGCAAGTCACCAGTCAAGCGCCCCTCGGAAATAAACGCGTGCTCGCGTGGAGCTATTAACTCCCGCGGCGACTGTACTCATTAGCATGCCGAGTGATACTGGACGAAATGTAGCGAAGTCGAAGAAAAGTGTGTGCTTTTTATTTATTCAGCTAGGACATGGTGGGCACTGTCTGTTGTCCCAGCAGTAGTACGTTTCCAGTTTCCAGGCGAGTGTGCACTCTCTTACACTGCGCAAAGTAGCGGGCTTGTAAGGGGTAACATTTTGACGCTTTGAAACGATGCATTTGATGTAGCGTTGCACTGAGATTGGTAGGAGAAATATTCTACATAAATCATCTGCATGTTTTTGCCGTAGCAGTGAGACAGAAAACGATAGATGAAAAGCACGGATAACAGCAAAGTGCTAATAATTTGGTTATCCTTATTTGTGTTTTTGTTTCTCACTGTTGAGGGCTTCATATCAAGCTTATATTTTGTTCTTACTGTCAGCAGTGGGGCTTTGCAGGAGTAGTCTAGCCTTGAACCTGCTATGTGAAGCAGAATGGAAAGCTGTCCTACTGGGCGATCTTTATTCTTCATTATACCACTCAGATCTCTGTATTATAATTTATAACACAGAAACCAAGCTGCATTGTTCACAGCAGGTAAGGCAATGGAATGGTTGTTCCATTGCCACAAGAGTGTAGGCTGGATGGGCAATGGATCAATCATTCCACTGCCAATCCAGCCTACACTCTTGTCAGGCTCGCCTATCACGATTGTCCAGTCTCATACTATCCTGGGAGTTGTCTTTACTTTCACTGTGATTTCTCGGAGCACATTATTGACACTCAATCTTTATTCCTTGTGCTTCGAGGGCTTGGGGGCCCGATATGTCTCGTGCGCTTATATTGCCCTAGTCCTGCCCAGGCTCGAGCATTGTTGCCTGTGTAATGCCCATTCCTGGCCCACCTGCTCGACAGGCTTGAGGGTGTGCAACATCGAGCCATTCAGACTCTCCATGCCCGCACGCTGGGTCAGTGTGCCCTTGTGCTGCTGTAGGAGGCTCGCCTCAAAGCCCTTGGGTGGCCTTCGTCACCGCTGGACCGTAGCTAGGGTTGGCCTTTTATGTAGACTGCTCGACGGATCTATGGAGGGTACTCCCCTCCACTCCCTACATCCGGATAGGGAAACGTTCAGAGCAGCCTAATCTGCAGCATGCCCGCGCTGGGAGTCACACTTATTCTGTGCTCCTTGCCGCCTCCTCAGACTTAGCTCTCCTCGGGAGTCTCGGGCCAATCCACGACGGGGTCTGTTGGTCCGCAACTTGAAGCACAGTCCGCTATGGGCCAGACCCGGGCATTCAGGGTTGGCTTTCGGTAGCTGCGGTCTGTTACCAGCCATTCATTGGCACGATACTCCTCCTTTCCCTCTACGCGCCACTCTGCATGCACTTCCTCTCATTTCGTTGGCTTGGGCCTATTATCACAGTAAGTATTAGTACAATAAGTATTAAAAAATATAATGCAATGAGGCAGAATTCCGTCTTGCAAACTTTAGTACCCATAAAATATTCCACGTCAGGTTTTGCCAAACTTGCGAAATACTGAGCTCGCGAAAACAGGTAGTTTTCTGTAAATTACACAGACACTACTTTGTTCGAGGGATTTGAGATCTTCTCGCTTCCTTCACATGTCCATTTATATCTCCATATTTTTAACAGAAAAAATTAGCCAATAATGTATGTTTTGCTTGTCATAACATTACAACCTAACGCATATGCTTCCATAGTAGCCATCATTCGATTGAAAATTTGCAATGAAAGTAAACAGGTTGCATTTTTAGAAATTTTACATACCTGATATTGCTCATACTCCATTGAACTCTGAAGTGCTTTTTCTCCAAGTCTTGCGGCGGTACTGACCTCAGAGGCGTTGCACTACGCTCGAGAGGGAGGAGGAAAGAGGAGATCGCGTTCGAGAGGGAGGAGAAAGGGATCGCGTTGCGGTCGGAGAGGTCCCCAGGGATTTGTTGCGGGAATTCGTTTCCTTTTGCGAGTGTAAAACGGAGACCTTCACTTTTAACACAAAAATAGATGTTCGACTAAACGATGCTCACTTATTGTTAGTGATTAGCAGACGAATTGGAATGCGATATCTTCTTTTCCCGTGCTTTGGACGTTCTCGCAGATTTAGAAGCGCCGTTTCCGGATTTGTCACGAGAGGGTGCAAAAGTTTGTAAAGGAGCTATGCAACGATTTTAACGTCGAAAGAATTTGCATCTTCTACTTTTGACATTGTTTATCTTGTCACAAAAGACAGAAAACACATCTTCCTTCAAAATGTTGCGATTCCGCCGCGTAATCGCGAGGCAAAAATTAGAATATTTCCCGACCTGCAGCCGCTAGCGGCGGCCATGAGAACCACGGGGCGTGACGTCAATGGGGGACTTGTCAAAAGATATGAAGTTGCGCAAATACCTGCTCGTTAAAAGGAAATTCTTCAATAGATCTTGTCGTTCCAACATATATATAGATCGATCTCACCACACGGTTTGGCAACGACCCTGCTGCTGCGATTCCTGCCGGGAACTTTAATATCCGATCCATAACATTGACTCAGAAGCCAATCCACTTTCGTGATCCAAAGGTTCCCACGTCCTCCTCCGCTGGTTTTTCAAGCTGGGAGCTGCGCACTTTCGCTTCACTCGATCCGCAAACCTGACCCTAGTCAGAGCTTTCATTGGTCAGGTACCCCACGTAGCAAGAGAACGTTTTGAGAACATTCCTGGAATGTTCAAAGGAACATAAGGCAACATTCTTGGAATGTTGCAAATGTACGTAAAACATCCTGTCAGCGTTGTCAGAATGTGGCTTAGGTAGTTATCGCTACATTCGGGGAATGTTTTCTAAAAGACATTCTTAGAACGTCCTGAAAACGACATAGAACATTATTAGGACATGCAATCAACATTTAAACATTCTAACAAGGTTCTAAGAACGGTCCTCAGTACATCCAAAGAATTTCTGCAACTTTCTTGAAACGTTGCAAATCTATGAGAGACATCCTTTCAATCTCCTCGGAACGTGGCGTGGGTACATCGCTACATTCAGGGAACATTCCTGATGACTATTCACAAAGATTCCACAATTACCGCTTGCTTAGGCTACAGCCCCAATGAACGCCTTACATACGTGAATGCGATGCTCCTCACAGGGCGATATTTCTTAATCTAAACAGATTTTTGGAGGTTGCAAGCACAAGCTAGCCGCTTTCCCAGCGCACCAGCCTGAGCACGTACTAATGACAGTTTACCTCTACCTGTCACTTGTCAACCTCTTCCATAATGTGCTGTTTATATAGCCGATTACTCACTCCGAGCTTAACAACGAGCACACATGGAATCCCACATTCAACTGGCAAGTACCTTTTTCAGAGTTTTGAACCCCAGATACCAAAAATCAGGTCTATTCAAAACTGTCCCTCTACATACGCTCTGACTGCCACGTTCATTATCTAGTTTTTAAAACCATTGCTTTTCCTACACCGTATATCACATTCCTCAGTAGACTCATATAAGATAAAACTGATCCCTTATGCCTAAGTTTCTAGAAACTCCGCTTAATTTGCATATTTTTGGCACAAAGTGGCATATAGTGGATGGTGTATCGAATCACATGTTGCGTGAGAGCTCCGTAAAGTTGGCTTCACCTGCAAAAATTCTAGGAATGTTTGCAGGCGAACGTTCGAAGAATGTTGCGCACACGAACGTTCGAAAGGGAACATTCCGAGAACATTGTGCATGCGAACGTTCGCCAACGAACATTCCTAGAATATTGAGCAGCTTTCCTGTAGGGAATGTTCGCATACGAACGTCCCTAGAACGTTCCAAATGGTGTTTTAACGTTCCTTCAACATTCCAGAATATCCAGGGAATGTTCGCACAGCATTGGGTGCTACGTGAGTCTTATTGCACGTGCGACGACCTCACTGGAGCGCATGCAGAGCACGAAACGTCACGAGTCTTCTCGTGCACTGCCACCTGCCTCCTTTGAACTAAAGTTATGGCGGCGTTACGCATGCGCCGAACGCTTGGGGACATCGGTCTATTGGGGGGGGTGGCTAAAGCCAATTGTGTCTCCGGCGGTGACATAACGCTCCCCCACTGCTCAGGCGCGGCCCCCGCGCCGGCTCCCGACGATGATGCATCTCGCGTTGCTGTGCTTTTGGCCAGTGGGACTTTATGTGCCGTTTCGCTCAGCCAGCGGGAATTAAGGTGCCGGTTTTTCGCTGCTAACAGATAGAATTTAGGTGCCGTTTTTTGTGCTACAGACAACCTCGGCTTCGCTCCATGGGACAGATAATGCGTCGCATTAATAACACGCGACACAGGCTGGGTGAAAATGTCCGTACCACTGAGCCCTGCAGCCACAAATGAACGAGGAAGTCGTCCACGTTCGCTACCGTCACATACCTTTCGGCCGCCTCGAAGCGACGGGGCACGCACAGCGAACGCCATTGGTGGAGTTCAGATGGCTGGTATAAGATTTTAATAAACACAAAGATGTAACAAACCATGACTTGCACGGTCGGTGCCTCATCTGTTCTTGCTTTATTTTTATTGCACGACAAAATGCCGGCGGCAGGCAGTGCAGTAAGGTAAACAATCATCAGCTGCAAAATGAGCCTAACGCTTGCATCCGCCTCCTTCGGATTTTCTCGTTCTTCCTCTCACGATCGCAGATGTCAGCGCTTGCGATTTGCCACGCTCCAGTCCCGGCTTTGTATCCCTGAGCTGCGCGAGGTAGAAGCGGTCGAGCCGTCACAATCCCGCGTAAACAACCGACGCATCCCGAACAGATCCAAACTCGACGGTGTATAGTATTATGGAGTATGCGATCTGATCATCAGATGGCGCCAGTACATCATACATGTACTGACGCCCATGGGCGTACCAACCCGGGGGGGGGGGGTTCTCAGAGTGGGGGTGCAAGGCATGTGTTTTACCCCCCCCACCTTCTTTCTGAAACAGCCGCCGCTGGGCGGGGCAAACACTGCCGGCGGTGCCCAAGGGATATCCAGGGCACCGCCCCGGCCCTGGGGTGGTGTCTGGTTTGCCCCCCACTAAAAACAAGTTGGTACGCCACTGCTGACGCCATCTGTAATGTAATGCGCTGCGAAGGCGGAGCTCTGGAGCTGCGAACGTTGTAGCTGTCACTCGAGAACTTTGGAAGGCTGTTGCTGTGCCCGTTCTGACATCTCCGGAAATGCCGTCATCTGCGTTCCCAGCGAAGTCCGCGAATACCTTGAATGGTGCCAAAGGGCGGTCGGACGTCTGGCATTGGGGTGCCACGGACAGAGCGAACGAGCTTGTGGAAGGCGACCTCGGCTGGTCTTCATTTGAGGCGCGAGATGCCCGAAGCAAGCTGAAATATTACACGCGTCTCAGGTGCATGTATGGAGACCGCTGGGCATAGGCGTCTCTTCATCTACATTCACCTAAAGAATGTCAACTCGACGTGGAGAAAGCGAGTTACTCGTCTTGGCACAAAGTTTGGGATTTTTCTGTTAGTCGCCGAACCCCAAACTGAAAAGGAATGGGTGAGTGCAGTGCGGGAGCGAAGTGAAGACTATTGAGAAAAACCATTTTGTTCTTAGCCGAGACTGAGGGTGAAAAGAGGAAAGTTTCAAAGTAGAAGAAAAATGAACAGTCGAGGACACGTCTCTGTGGTCTCTGTGGTCTCTGTAATCTCTGTGGTGAAGTTCGTAGAGTGTATATAAGAGGGTGACCAAATAAACTTGTCTTAAGCTGTGTTAAAAAAAAAAGATAGAGACGTGTTCTCGACTGTTTATTTTTCTTCTACTTTGAAACTTTCCTCTTTTCCTGCCTCAGTCTCGGGCTAAGAACAAAATGGTTAACATCCACCAGCTCGCCTGCGCACTCACTCGCATTATCATTGAGAAAAACCGTTGGATGTTCGGGATGCAGCAGCATTCTACCATGTATTTTTACGTGACCCCCAAAACCGAGATCGCGTTCCTGACTTTCTGTGGAAACACGTTGGGCAGTCGACTTCTTATGGAGGCCCGTGGTGGTGCTTTACGTACCAGACCGTACCGACAGAAGTACGACCGCAACGTGACGGACACGATGTGCAGCGTCTGTGGAGCGTGCGAAAAACAACAATCGAACACCTGCTCATCGCGTGCAAGGAATTGCTTTCAGCACCTATCGTGGGATCCCGTATCGAGCAAGCACTCGGTTTTACTGAGGAACACAACCATATAGCCCGCTGTAAGCGGCGACTCGGGACACGGTAGAAGACTCATCGGTGACACCATTGGTTTATTGTTTTGTTTTAGTTTTTGGCGATGTCTATACCATAGACTCTTGTTGCAAAAAAGATTGTGCTTCAAATATGCATACATTATACATACATACATACATGTACATCAGACAGGCCTTTCGAGGCGCCGTCTTTATCGTAGCTTTTCCTGTCTCTTTCCACACAGTCATAGTGGCCATCCGTCGATCAAATCGCCACAGATTTCCAGGTCTGGCTAGAAAGCCATGCATGTGGCAGCGCAGGGGCGAAGCGAGCAGCGGTATACACGCAAAATTATATGGATGGCACCACGTCAGAAGCGCTGATAGTACTATCCATTTGGAGCCTGGGTAAGCTGCCATGGCAACCGTGCTGCTAGCGACGCACGGGCGGCAACTTTTTTAGTTGATATCTCCATTCGGCCACATTGAAAAGTAGTAAAAGACGCTTGGCATATGGTATGGCACGGGCCTCTTGGAGGCATCGGTACCTGTTTCTTCCGCGAAGAGGCGATTTGCAGCCCGTGAACTACCGGGCGACGAGAGCTGCTAAGTATTCGCCGGCGCACGGACACGGCGAGTGGTTTTCCGCCGCTGATGGCGGCTGCTTCGTGGGTACTTACGACTGTTCCGGTGAGACAAACTGCGTTGGGCTCGGCCTGGCGCAGGACGATTAACCTCGGTACATGTACTGTTGCTGCTTACCGAGCATACTTCGTCAAACCCAATCGTCCATTCAAGATGAGACGCCGTCTTAACTGGCGAGGAGTGACGTCTGACGTCTGACATCATATCTCTGCGGGGGATAACGAGTCGACGGCGTAAAACCAAAGGACAGCATGGTGGTCGCCAGAGGATTGTTCACGCCGTCAATCTGGGCCGTTTGCTCGAAGCGCTAACCGCGGCTAAAGTTAGCCGCAGTACCTAGTGAGAGGATTTGAAAATCCCGTGACTGGCTCCGTAAGGGATGCGGGGAAACATGGCGGTAGCCCCGCTGGTCAGCGCACTCAACAAACTAATATGTCGTTGTGGCTGCAATATCGAAGCGCGTTGAGTCAGCAACGAATGGTGCAGGAGGCTTTCGCTTTGAATTTCCTCGCCTAAATCTCAAAGCCTGGAGCGGTGACCTCGCCGCATTTTTTAGATAGTCTGTCGATTCTGGCCGATCCTAGGCCTAAATGAACGCGATAATTGTCGGCACGGCAACGTCTTTGGAGAGAAGTGGATTACCTTGACGCACTCGGCCGAGTGCCGAATAGCAACACATAAAGCAGACAGCGTCCCACTAGACCTTTTCCTAACTCCTTCCTCAAGCGCGAAGGTGCACGCTGCGAGTGTAGTTATGCGCGGTGCACGTGCTGGCGTCTGCAGTAGTAAATTGCTTCTAAAGCAAAACGTCGAAACAAATTTTGCCCTTGCACGCGCGTTCCGTCAGCCTTATTATGATTATTTACTTCGAATCTTTTATAAGAGGAAGGCCAGCGCGCGTGGACCTTAGAATTACACTTCAGGCGTTCTCCTCGATGCTTGGGTAATTCAGAAAAGGATCTATGCTTCGTTGATCAGCTTGGGTCCAGACGCAGGCAATGCTACAAGCGCGAGTTCCGGGCTTTCAGCGTCCCTGCCAAGCACGCGCTCGTGCAATGCAAGCACTGTTCAGGGCCACACGCTCGCGCTCGAAGCATCGGCTGCGTCTGGACCCAAGCTGAAACGAGAGTACTTGGTGGACGCTGTCTGCTTGTTGTGTTGCTTATCACTCGCCCGGTTGAGTCAAGGCAATCCACTTCCCAAAGACGTTGCCATGCCGACAGTTATCGCGTTCATTTAGGCTTAGAGTGCCAGAATCGAAAGACTATCTAAAAGATGCGGCTAGGTCGTTGCCCATTGCTTTGACATTTAAGCTGAGGAAACTCAGAGCGAAAGCCTCCTGCACCATTCGTTGCTGACTAACGCGCTCGATATTGCAGCTACAACGACATATTAGTTCCAAAGCGAGCGGCGCTCACTCACCGGGGCCGCCATGCTTCCCGCATCCTCTCTCAAGCCAGTCACGTGATTTAAATCCTCTCCTGAGTACTGCGCTAACTTTAGCCGCGGTTGGCGCTTCGAGCAAACGGGCCCTGGTGTAGCACTCATATCCGTGTTAAAGAGGCCATAAAATATTTTTTTAACTTCTTCCTTAGCTGTAATCCTCAATTCAAAAGCGAACTGTGAAATCACTCGGTCGTGACATGCTAGGGCACCGGTGCGATGACTCCAAGCTTCCATCGTGCTTTTTAAGCACACCACAGAACTTGGCATTCGCAGGTGATGATAAGTTCCGTAAGTGCACTCATTGGCCATAAACGCGAATTCAAATATTCATCGACGATTAGATTGTTGACGAGCGCATACGTCAGGTGACGCAGTTTTCGTGTCCAATGCCTGAGCTGGGGTCGGCTGACATCATTTTGGCCTTTGTATGCATTGCAAAGAGGATATTTAGAACCATACACACATGATGATAACATAATAGCACACTGACATTAATGAGCACAAAACGGGTCCAGCTACAGAAAATAAATATACCATTAGTAAAAAAATAATTATGTCTGTAACTTGTTAATTACAAAGACGAAGACACCTCTGAGCATCTAAATTTCATATTACGTGTTGATGCATTGTTATATAGCAGGTCATTTCATATACGTCATTTGAGCAAATGCCAGCTTGTCACTTGAAAAGCAAACAAAAAAACACTGCAATCAAATGCAAGCCATTGCAACGAAAGTACGTTTTATCAAAGTTTTCAAAACTGCCAATCCGTAAAATCGTCGATTAGTACAAAAGGTTAAAGTTCGCAGGAGCTTCCTCCCTAAAAGTTGCTGGGATTATTCGGTGACCCAGGGCTGAAACAACTTCCCCTAGGCCTTACACGCGACGTATATCTTTCGTTTCGATTCTCAGAAATTTGAACTTTCAAAGGAAGTGGAAAAATTTGAAAATTTTATCCTAAAATCTTTATCGTAAAATCGGTGATTAGTACAAAACGTAAACAACGCCGAAGCTTCCTCGCTAAAAGTTTGTGCTTATGCGGTTACCTGGAGATGAAACAACGTTTCCAAGGCCCAACATGCGACGCTTATATTTCGCATCGATTCTCAGACACTCCAACGTTAGAGCAAAGCTAGGAGTATGCAAAAATTGCATGCTAAAATTCTTATCGATCCTCGAACACATCCAGTAATCCGAGCACCGCTACGGCGATATGACTGATGCTGTTGCACAGGTGCTAATATCCAGAGCGTTCTTGCACAGAAAGGGTATAAACTACCATTCTTTCAGATCTTCACGTTATACCTATGTCAGAGAGCACGAAGAAGCCCGAAATCGTCGGCAAGCAGCGGCACATCACGACTATGCGCACCGAACAAGCTCGCATGCACCAGCTCTGGGCGCTGCCATCTTACCGGTGACATCACGGCTCTTGTGAGGTCACGTGACGAGTAGTCACTCGGTTGCTATGGGTACGGGGCCAGCTCTGCTCGTTGCTATGGTACCGCGTGTGACCAATCGCAGTGAGAGGCGGCACGGGAAAAGCGTGGCGCTCCTCCGTGCGCTACGCTGCGCCATGAGAGTGGCTCTAGCCCGGCCGGTCCAGCGACCTCCCCAACCTCGCCGCGCATGTGTCTAAATTTCTCATCCATTGGCGACGTGCGCGATCGAAAGCGTCGCTGTGATCGGCCTTCCACGACTGGTCTCAATGCCCTGAATGCTGATTATGACGTCAGCAAGGATTTTCTTGACGGAAATAAAAGGAATGGAAGAACTTAAATTTTTGGTGGCGTTGGCAACGTTGGTTGCAGAGCCCAATGATTTCAGGTTTCCACCATGTTCATTACAGACACCATCGAACTTGTTTTTCGCGAGGTAATGACGTCCACGAGAGGAAAACGTAGGAGGGCGCCACCAAAACATCTCGCCGCTAATAGGGGAGTATTCACTGGCGGCCATAGCTGTGTGCGCGAATGCTGAGCGCGTGATGACAAGCTTCCACTGTTCTTTTGCAAGGTGCATTCCGTACCATCAAGATTTTCGGTCTTAGCGGCCTATTGGTGTGAGCTCGATCTGAGCATGCGCTCTAAACAGCACCCACAAATATGGCGTCTAGTGAATACTCCCTATAGTGGGTGACAATGTCACCGTACTCTGGCAGACTAAACTCCCGCTGTCTAAACAAAAGACTGATTTGTTTTGTTTTTCCACGAGTGCAAGCGGTGGTGTTCTTTGAGATGGAGCAACACGAGCCCAAGAGACATGCACGCGCGAAAGAGGATGAGGTATTCTATCCTTCGTGGTCGTAATATTCGTTCGGGTCTCCCGCGACACTGCAGAGAAGCCAGTAGCCACACACCAGGAGCCCTACCGTGCCGCGTCTACTGAACAATGCTGACCTGGTTTTGCGTTTTCTTCACGGGCGCAGTGGCAGTCGGCAGGATTGAGGCGCAGTCCGTTTCTACTAGGCCTAAGATCGCATACAAAGAAGGTAAGGTCGCCTCCTTTCTAGTTGGCTAGCAGAAAAAGAAAAGTGGCCGGAAACGAAACCTGAACTGGTCCCAGGTAACTCGTATACGTAACAAACTACACAGATGGTCTATGATGTCTGTGGGACGCCCATGACGACTCGTAGACGGATGTCTGTAGGACAATATATGAGTATGACATCCACGGGACTTGCATTTCTATGGCAAGTTGCCGGGAGATGGAGATGATGGGGCTTTTTAGCTCCGTGGTACCTTTCCACGCTGTTTAGTATTTTCTACTCTTCCAGAAGGCCCAACTTCTGGCCGTCGTAGCTGAGTTTATTGCTGCCAAGCGCCTGCTTGGGACACGTGTTTCCAAAACGCTTTCGCTCATCAATACTTTTTTAATGCGTTAGCATTAGTGCCCTGGTACATGCGCTGACCTTGGACTGGTTCGGACTAACCAAAGTTGACAACGTCGCCGCAGGATTGCGCCACAGCCGCACTGGCTATGGAAACTAGCTAGAAACACCTTTGCAAGCGCCGACAAATGGCGGGGTGCGGGTGCGCCAGGACCGTTTATACCGAGAGAGTTTGGCCAATGAGCAGAGCTTGTTGCCCGCCAGAACCAGCGGATTTCGCGATGACACACAATGGCGTTACTTCTCTCTTTTATTCCCGAGAAATCGCATTGAATTCCTGTGAGTCAGAGCCCCAAGATGGCGGTCGGAAGTATGCATCCCCCGGTTGTCAGACTACACTGCTGTGGTTGCCAGACTGCCGAAATTTCGTTAAGAAGGCCAAACTTTTCTCAGTATAAACGGCTCTGGGGTGCGCGCTTTGAACGCCCTTGGAAGCTCCTGTCGCCGGCTTTGGAGACCCGTGGACGCACACGGGCTGCGGTTCCGTTCCTCGACTTTGCCACGCATTTCACGCCGTCCTCGACGAGCAGCCTCTTACCATGTCACCGTGCCGTCAGCGCACGGTATGGTCGCCCCTGTATACACAACATGCGCGGCAACGTAGGGCCCAAGAAGACCGACGACACCGTTTGCACGAAGCCGCCGACGTTCGGAAGCAGAGATATATGCCCTCCGTATAGGCAACAGTACGCGGACCGTACGCGCCGATCGCTCATACGTTCTTCATGCAGACGCTAAGTGAAGTGATGTGCTTGCACTAGGGAGAAGAGGGTTTCGGGAATGTTCACCCCGAGGAAAAGTGCCGAGAGGCTGCATTCACCCTGCTTTGTATTATATACAACCGCTGCGCGAATGCTAACGAATTTCTTCGAAAATCGGCGGAGTGGTCAGCGATTTTTTTTTAATCTCGAACGCTTAAAGAGTGCGTAATATTACCAAAAGATGTTTTAGGAAAAGAAATATTTTAAAGGGTTTGAAAGAGAACGCCAAAACTTCGCGCCCTCCACCCTCAGCCCGGCTCGTTCTTATTTGCGATGACGTAGAACCCTGTCGTAGGCATTTTGGAGAAATGTATACGTGACACAAATCGCGTCTGTTGTATTATAAGTAATAAGATTCATCAATTTTACTACAGTTGCAAACGCACTACGCCGTTGACTTGGAAATATAAAACCCTAAAGCCCGGAAGTGATGGACGAGCCATCGGCCATATATTGGGTCTATACTTTCTCAACAGGACAGCGCCCGGTGGCTGTATTGAGGCCGTTGATGGGGATGGGACGGACAAAAAAATCGGCGACAATTCGAACTAGTTTTTTTTTTTCTTTGGGGGGGGGGTTCGATAAATTTTGGATTTAGAAGCTATCGAGGGATAAAGAAGTTTAGGTTATCCCTAACGTCTTTCACGAAAGTCTGCAACACGCCGTTTTTCTCTTTAATATTTCCAAGAAAGTGTTTTAGATCTCTTAAAGGGACCATAAAATGAATTTTGGGCTGAAATGAATGATTTTAGATTGGGATTTTACTAGTCGCATATCGTTTAGTGGATTAAAAGAAAACTAGTACACGAGGGTAGAGAACTGAAAGCCTGGATTTCGGTACAACATTTTGGAAATATAGCGGACTATTTCTTACCTCCTTCGAAATCTCTCTGCTTTTTCACTGTACTTTCAGATAAGTTCGGCCGACCATGTTCAGTAAACATTTTGACAAAAAATTATTTTGTTAACTCAATGCCCAACAAAACCAAACCAAATTTTGTTATAAAAAAATGTCTTTACGAAAAAAAAAAGCTTCGAGGTACACCTAAGCATTTCTTATGAGTTGTGAATGCGAAAGCATGCAAGCCGCTCGTCCGCTCCCTTATTTCGTCTGCTGCGTACTTTTCATCGCCAATCAGCGCGCGCTGACCTTGGACGCTCCGTGTTAGCGGCGCGCTGAGGGACACGCAGCGCCATGGGGTGAGCGGTTTTTTGAAACTGAAGCGCAGCGGCCAATGGGAGGCTCCTGTACTTGGAGAACACGGGCCTAGAGTCGACGTTCTGAGCACGGCCGTTCCTTCACGTCAAAGACTGCCTCAGAACTTGTTCCCTCCTCGAACCACGCCTAGGGCGACCGTTCGAATGTTTCTTGCAATAAACGTTTACTACCTACCTACCTCGTCGACGTGCGCCAGCCAATGGGACTGAAGCCGAAAATCCATCAGCTTCACTCCGCTCTTTTGGGATAGGGGAATTTAGGTGCCATTGGCTAGTTTTTCGCGTGGTTTCATAGCGGGAAGCTTTTGCCGTTTGGCGCGGCTCGCTCCATGAGACATTTATTGCTTTCGTATTAAAATAATTAAGCACACACTCGGCCCGAAGTGCTTTCTGCGGATTCCGCAACGTTGGCATTTCGGGCACTTCCCCCAAAACAATTGCTGCGTCTATGGTTCTAAAAAAATATTTACTGACAAAATAAGGATAGGGAGGATTGATCGAAAGTATTTGCCAGGGAGTGACGACGTCGTTAGGTCGGAGTCACACTGCTCGTATACATCATACAAAAGACAGTCTGCAAACGCGAGTCCATGGTTCGAATGCCGAGTGCCCAAGTTTCCTCCTTGAGCTCATTGCTAGGCGGCATTCGAAGCACGGATCTCGCGGTGACTCGCGCTTCGAATCTGTTATGCAGACCGTCTTTAGTATGGATGTATAAGCAGTGTGGCCCCCGGCTTTAGTTTAAAATCGCAAACACGGCCTATTGCGCAATAATGATAATTTGGTAATTTTGTTTTTCTTTCGCATCTATAAATTCTAGGACTTTCAAACGTTGTCAGCGTGTTGCCCTGTATTAATGCGAAAGCATTAACTGTCCCATGGAGCGAAGCCGGCGTTGTTTGTAGCAGCGAATAACGGCACCTAAATTTCTATTGGCTGAGGGAAACGGCACCTAGATTCCCATTCCCAATAAACACAAAGAGAAGCACAGCAATGCAGACGCTTCGTCACGGAAGCACGGCGGGGGCGCTCAAGGTCGAAGCGGACGAGCCTCATGAAATAAAACACAAGAAAGCACAGCAAATGCAATGCTTCGTCACCGAAGCCCCGTGAAGCCGGCGGGGTTCACCGCGCCTGCGCAGTGGGGGAGCGTGATGTCACTGCCGGAGCGCCGTGTGCGATAGGAAGACGTGGCGCCCTGCTTGTAGGAATGCGGCTGCGTGTGGCGAATGCTTTGCATTCCTGCACGGAAGCAGTCTTACTAGTGTAAACAAGTAGCGACAACTAATACGAATGACGAAGCTACATTGCGTAGGAACGAAATGGCACCATTCAGTTCAATCTTTTGCTTTGTGCCGCCATTCGCTTCCTAAAATCTACACCGTCGTGCAGTCGGCGCTTCAAAGAATGTCGCTATTTGTAGGAACCTCTTATCTAGGAACTTGAGTGTGTTTTGTTGATCTTTTATGCTAAATATTGTTGTCCTGGTTAGCCGGACCAAATTTACGAGAAACTCCCAAACGGGGACATTTTACTAAATACGGATTATTTTTAAAATCAATCCGAAAAACAACTGAAAAAAGAGTGTTTTCTTAACAGTCTGGTTGGGACACGCGTGTCAAGAAATTAATTTTACGTGAAAAAAATCAATATCAACGCACAAAATTTATTTTGAAGGGATACTTCAACGAAATTTGAAATATATCCGTCGGGTTAAAAAATAGGTTGAATATGATCCACAATATCCTTAAATGACAATCGCACGTTTGTATTTTGAGCCTGGTGGCTGTATTTTCGTTATAAACGGCCCACTCTGGCAAGCGCTCGGAGAACAGCCAGCGGAGAGCACGTGACATCCAACGCAATCGTGACGTAGTTCGTCTCGGGACGAGCAAAGCTACGGCGAGGCTGACGTCGAGAGGATGTCCTAGTCGTTCCAGCCACCCAAGCAGCTGCTTTTGTCAGGGTTGCCACTGGGTTGGAAGTCAAAGTAGCCAAATCACGTGAAGAAAGTAGCCAAAAGTAGCCATTTTATTCAAGATTTCGCCAAAAAGTAGCCACACCAAATATGTTCAATACAAAGGTATTTAAAACAAAAAAGAAATAGCGAACACTATATTAAAGTTTAATAACTAGCAGTCTATAGTCGGTGGCAGGTCAAGAACAAGTGGATGCTCGTCTCACCCCTTTCCAGCTTAAGCGGAGCGAATGGTAGAGAGGAGGCGACCTCTTCTCCAGCGTTCGCTCCGCTGAAGGGAAAAGGGTTGGGAGGAGCTTCCACTTCGTTCTTGACCTGTCAACGACATGATGTTTTCTGCTGCAGTCGGAGGCCAAACTTTATTTTTGGGATGGACTCCAGAAGGTCAAGCATCATCTTATTGCCAAGTTCCGTTTTGGTCAGCGCTACGTGGGAGAATACTCTCTCTGCTTCGGCATTCGAGACGGGAAGCGTCAGAACCTGGTACCAGCTTAACGCCAACGAGCTGGCCTCGTTCGTGGCAAAAGCAAAGACCCCAGCATATCTCAGTTTCCAGCTCATTTCTAGAGGTGCTGAAAAAGTGAGGAAGACGACTGGAAATTTCCTGGCACGCATTGAACTCATTACAACCTCCTGGCTGATTGCTTGAAGGCTGCCGCGCGCATATCTTGCGTTAGGAATGCGCGTTTGCAGTTGACTCGCCGTCTTCTCCAAACACTAAAAGCACCGCCCTCAAGAATGCAAAGCTGTTCCTGGGCAGGCGGTCCGCTCGTAGCAAGCGGTTCTGAGAATGCTGCCGCGCGGCCAGCTTGTGTAGGGTCCAGGCAAAATCTCTACGAGTTTCTTTATTATTTTCAGCCAGCCTGCCCGTTTTAAGCATTTAGAGATACATGAACACAACAGTAGAATCGAGCACTCTTTGGCCCGCAAACGTGTCGTTGCGATATTGCTGATAGCCGCGACGGGCCGTAGAAAGTAGCCAAAATTCGCCAAATTGCCAAACGTACTTTTCGGTAGCCAAGAGCCCCCAAAGGTAGCCAATTTGGCGAAAAGTAGCCGTCAGTGGCAACTCCTGGCTTTTGTACGAATTTTGAGTGACGGGTTAATCTTCTATAATCTTGTAGAGGGACAATAGCGACTTCTGGGACACACAAAGGATATTCTCGGGGAGAGGGGAGTTCCTCCTTCCCCTCTTCTCCCGTGGTGGCCGGAGGCAAGACAGTTACCGTCACTACCTGTCAAAATTCCTAGACGAGCATTACAAACGAGGCGTTAGCGACATCCACCAGGTGCTCTTTGCTAATCGTTTAATTCGTTTTAAATTCCTTTTCGTGTCTTTTTTTAACAAAATATTAGTGTGTCCGATGTGATACTGCTCCTTTGAACACATACGGGGTGTTTCACGAAAAGTGGACAAATTCGATATTTCGAAAACTACTCGTCGCAACGAAAAAAGGATTGTGTCGTTTTGGTCCTGGGTCAGGGGCCTATTTAGGAAAATCATTAAAGTCCGGGATTATTAGATTGTTGATTACTTTTGTGTAATTTGCTCAGCATCATCGAAAAACACTAAATCAACAAGTATGCTGAACGATAGAAGGCACGCGCAGCATTTTACGGCTTTCTGAGAAACCGCACAAATTCGACGGGTTTTTAAGTTTCGGTTTGCAATCGGAGCGCTTCTCGGTCCCGACGGCACCGCGCCCCGTGGAGAAATCGTGCAACCAACCTCTGCTGCGCTGTCCTCCGCGCAACGCAGCAGAGGCTGCTGGTTGCACTATTCGGAGAGCCAGTCTGTTCTCCAGGGCGTCGGCGGTTTCGGATGCAGCCACCACAGCTCCCTCGATCGCCGCCTACGGTCCGCATACTGTTGTCTTCGAAGAGCCAATTTTTCTTCCCCGGTGTCGGTGGTTTCGCGCAAACGGCGTCGTCGCTGCGTCTCGGTTTTACGTTGTCGCGTACGTTGTGCCACCGCCACGGCCGCTCGATCCCCTCCTCTCCCGCTCCCGCGGCGCGTCATTGAAAGCGTATCAGAAAGTCTCTTTCCTTCTTGTAAGAGTGAAAGTGGACGTAACCAGCGAACGAACGGAGCGAAAGAGCTACGGCGGGAACCGCGCATCGGCTTCATGAAACCATTCCAGTCCAGTCCAAGCCACGACCATCCAAAACAAAAGATGGCTGCATGCACCAGGGCAATAAATGCTAACACATTTAAAAAGAGGTGGGTGATCTTTTGGGGTGGTGTTCGTTGGGGATTTTACGCTAAGCGCGAAAAGGTGAAAGGCTCAATTCACGCACCCACCGCAAAATCCCTGACCCAACGAGACAGGATGTCTGGATACGTTAGCAATAAAACGCGTTCTCCGCCACCACGCCGCAGAGAAGTTGTTCGACCTCTGCGGCACGCCAGGGATCGACATGGACCCCACTGGCAAGAACTCGGCCATCCGGCTGGTGGCCGACCAACCCCGCAAACGGATCCGAAGCAAGTGCACCTTCAACGTGACGGCCAACAATTCGGACGGAGTGGTCATCTCCCTCAAGACGAACAAGCTGCGCACCGCCAAGATTGTCGATGACATATGCATCGACTACATCGAAGTGAGTCAACAACTTAAAATAATCAAAGCGACAGCCTCCTTACATCCACGTAGCGTCATCGCACTCGGGTTGCGCGCCGGGCGTCCTTCGACGCATTGATTGAACACGAGTCGAAAGCTGACACAGCATTCGTGTTCAATCTGTGCATGCGTTTGATCCAGACTTGTGCCTATCTCACACACTCTACTCAAGATACTGTATTTCAATTACTTTTGGAAGTAATTTGGTATCTTGCAGATACATTGGATCGTGAGTAATTGCTACTCTATCTTAATTACATTTCTCAGTATCTTGTACTCATTATCTCAAATACATTTTTAAATCTTTGCAAAAAAGAAATCGTCGCTAGAATTTTACGGAATAATAATCCGCACACCCCAGCGCAAAGTTGACCCGATCGCTATCTTGAAGCGGAAACGACCATACAATGAACAAGAAACAAGCGCAGAACCAAAGATGGAGACTCAAAAAGCCAACGAAACAACAAATAGAAATAAATAAAAAGATGATATAAAAGACACATCATTTTGGGGATTTTATTTATGTTTGACCCTGCTACGGCAAGAACCGCGATAGCCCGACCCTAATTCATGCTCACAGCGATTGCTAACACGACTGGAAACAAGCTACGAGCAAGATGAGCTCTCAAAATGCAAACAATGAGTCCTCCCAAAGTTGAACCCCTTTCTGAAGGGGTTCCTGGAGCTTAGTATGAAGAATAAAATAATCGACAACCGCGAGAAAGACAGTAGTGCTTCTTCGTGTCCAGCTGTAGCCTTTCTTTTTGGAGTTTAGTCATCTTTAAATACAGCGTTTGGGGTACCCGACTTGTAGAAGGTGCGGCAACTGCCATGCCTATTATATGTCAGCCCTCCCTGTTAGTCAGTCATTCTTTTACGTATATTAAAGCATAACATTTGATTAAAGTCACTCCGGAGTGACTCGTGGTTCTTTGCCAAATAGTGCGTCCAAGGTGTTCATTATAAAACCACCAAAATATGTGATTATCAGCCAAGTGACCAAAGGTAGAGAGTTTCCTCTTTTTGCTCATTTGTCTGAAAATATATTGTAACATGCACCAGTAATGTATGCTCTTTGTGGGCTGCATAGAATAGCACTGCAAGTTTATTTTGTTTGCTTTTGTTGCGTGCAACTGAAGCATTCTAGTATCACTGAAGTAATGCGGAAGTGTCTTCAGAAGTAATTGAATTACATTTCGAAGTATTTGTACTCTACTCAAGTTATTTTGCGGGGAAAGTATCTTCAGTGGTACTCTAAATACTTTTTGAAGCAGGTATTCAGTAACTTAACTTAAATACTTTTTTCGAGTATCTTGTCCAACACTGGTTTGATCTCACTGTGAGGACGTAAGCTTTGATTACTCGATATAGTGCTGGGTGAGGCCATGCGATGATGTTTGTGTTTCTGTCATCTGCATGAGATAGCTTAGTATGTTTGTTCGGCTCAGCAACTGCAGAGTTCGTACAGGCTTCAAAGGAAAAAAATATCGAGGGTGTTCAAGGACTTTTAAGGGCTTGTAAAGATATTTTCAAGGACTCCTTTAAACACTCTATGTAGTAAATTTATAACGTATCACATTTTTTAAATACACTGCGAATTTTTTTTATTGTACCATACCAAGGAAAAGGCACATTTGCCAAAGAGGCGCCAGTAAAGAGTTCAGTAGAGCTACTGCAGCTTTTCCTTGATTTCCTGGTTAATGATTAGAAGCCCGTGCATCTTGGTTTTCGCCGTTTTCCTTTGGTTGTTTGACTTGACACTATGGGTGTTATCACCTGCTGCCTCTCCTTTCTAAGCAAAGTGATTGGCTGAAGCCGCTAGGTCAGCGACCATTGTTGCCGGGCGCTTACGAGCGTCCGCTACATCTGTCTGAATGGGTCATATAAGAAAACTTCTTCGTTGGAATTTCAAAATTTATGTTAACATAGACATAAAAATAATTATTATATTTATAAATATTAATAATATTAATATAAAAGTTAATTATAAAAAAACGACCTATCATGGTGAAATTTAAGGGTCTTCGAGCACTTCTAAGGATTCCAGGGCTTTCGAAGGTCTCGACAATGCCGTTTTCAAATCCAAGGGGTTTCAAGATTTTTAAGGGCCCAAGCAGACCATGAACTCTCTGATAATTCAGAAGGTACGAGATAAACGGCACAGTACGTCTCACACAATATGAAGGACCCATCTGCCGAGGCCGTTTATGCGGCAGTGCTACTAAGCCCCCGTTAGACTTTGGTACTTGATTTTTAGAAAGTGAGAGAGAGATAGAGAGAGAGATAGAGAGAGAGAGAGAGAGAATAGAATAGGGGTTAATCTATTTCCTTACCCCAAACAATATGGGTCTGACTAAAACGAACTTTGCACAGTCATCGGTAACTGCCGCTTCGAATCGGTCTTCCATATTGTTGGCAACTGTACTATCACGATCAATATGAGTGCGAACACCGCTCCGCTTTGTCCGCGGTACTACCAGAGCCCCCTGGCGATTGCGCTTTGAAGCATCAGTGCACCTTGCGGTCGAGACATATCGTCTCTAGCGATCGCTGCACCCTTCTGCACTTCCGGGTCGTCTGCTAGCGAAAAAAAGCAGCGCGAAAAAAATTACGAGGACGTCCCGTGTGTGTCTTCGTCCTCGTCGTTTTTATCGCGCTGTTTTCTATGATGAGTGAAGCGTATCAACCACGCTCGCTGCGTGGCTGCACGTTAAAGACACCAGGCTAGCAGTCGTACTGCACTGGCTAAATTGTTTATCTACAGTGGGTAACAATGTCGCCATGTTCTGACAAAGTAACCTCCTGCTGTATAAAACAACTAAATTTGACTGTGACTTTTTGACCCACGCTCGCACCGCGCTAACTTCTTGCCTGTGCGCATTGGTGGTCCTTTGCTCTCGCAAAACTCACGCGAAGTAAATAATCGGCAGTCTTAGTTTAATGTTTTGATACCTCCGATAACAATATGATGCATGCTTAAAGGCGTCAGCGAAGTATCGAGTATTGTTATTGGAGTCATGAGAATAATCTACTAAAACTTCCTAATAAAAAAGATGACGCTAAAGATATTTATACAAGTGATTTTTCCTGGCATACAATGCTAGCGCAAAATGCGCTTCATCATTGGTGAACAGTTTCGCAGTTTCGCCGACCGTTGATTGCTATACTTCGTTTTAGCTTCGGTCCGAGCGCGGCCGATGTTTTGAACCGAAGGGCCAATCAAACAGCGCAAAAAGCGCAGCGTCATGGCGTGTTCTCTGCGCTTGATAGGACTAGCCGGCGGAGAAGCACGCACAGGGAGACGGCGAATACCGGCTGGTCCTATCAACTGCACAAAGCACGCCATGACGCTGTGCCTTTTTCGCTTTTTGATTGGCCCTTCGGCTCATAACATCGGCCGCGCTCGGACCTAAGCTGAAACGAAGTATAGCAGACGTCCCGGAAGTGCAGAGTGGCGAGACGATCGCTAGAGACGATATGTCTCGAAACCAAGGTGCACTGATGCTTCAAAGAGCAATCGCCAGGGAGCACTGATAGTACCGCGGGCCACGCAGATCGGTGTTCGCACTCATATTGATTGTGATAGTACATTTGTTGAAATGGGGAGAGGGTTGAAAACAGTAGGCACTGAGACGAAAAGCAAGGCGGGCCTCGTAGGAAACATTGATTCGGTGGTTCGCAGGTCAAACGAAAGAAATGATTGGATCAAAGAGAATGGAAGTCCCAGAGCATAACAGACATCGTTTGCCGTCTTTTGCGCAGTCTTGTCGGCATCTATAGACCGACAACACGCGGACTTCACGTCACGGAGCTGCGGCGGCGCTGCGATCGCGCCGGAGCCAGGTGGTGTGGGCAAAAGGGCGCACGTTTTGCATGGGCGTCATAGCATTTCAGCATGCCGCAAAGCTGTGTAGCCGTTAATTGCACCGAAAGACACAGCAAAAGTAGCGGGGTGAGTTTCCACAAGTTCCCGGCTGACTCTGAAAGGCGCAGAAGGTGGATAATATCCGTGGATCGAAAAGAATGGTCGCCTCGCGCGGACGACCGTTCGTGCGGCGAGCACTTTCTTGAAGGCAAGCGTGGCTTCCATTTCAATCTCCGTCCTGAGGCTTGCTTATGTGCAAGGAAACCGTCGCTCTGATCGAGACCACCGGGATTTTGTTCCCACGGTGTTCGAGCACAAAGCACCGGCCAAGCGCTCGTCGGTGGCTCGCTACGCCCGCGCTATCAGGCGGAAGAAGATCGGCGACAGAACATCAGTGTTGATAGGCATTGCCGAAAGAAAGTAACGAGATACGTTACTCGTTACTTGTAAATAAAAGGAACGCGTTACCGGCCTACGTTATCTCAAAATAAAAACAACGCGTGACCGTTACCGATAAGAAGCAACGCACGTTACTTGTGCGTTACTTTTCAAATTATGATTTATCTCGTTTTACTGTTTTGACGGTACAGGTATGCATAAAATCATATCTCAAGAAACATTATGTTCCTGCAGAAACTGAACATAATTACTTTAATCTCCTTTTTACGGTTTCACCTAAAAACTCACGAAGAAAGAATGCAAAGAAAAACGCAGAAAACTCAGAAAGTCACGTGGCTTAACGCCTAAAAACACTGGAAAAATTGAAGTGTAATTCTTTTAAGACTTGGGAAAAAGAACTGACCGGTACTGCCGTTAGTTGTAACGTTTTACCGCCAAGACTGCAGAACGGATAAAGCGTTACCGCTTGTCATGCCTTGTGGTCATGAGGGTAGGAAACATATAAAACATTGACTCGACAACGCTGTGTGTATTTAATTAATTAATAAATACGCTTCGGCAGACCCAAAGGCTGCTGATCCCGTCGGCAATGCGGAAACCGGCTTGAAGTAATCGTAGGCCTCGAGAGACTTGTACGCCTGCACCGTGTCGGCCGTGAACTGTCGGCCGTGGACTGGAAAACTAAATAAACGACGACATGAGCCGTCGACGTCGGTGGCAGCAACTTCGCGTCGGAACTATAGGTCTTGTTTACGGCGTACGGATCGTCGAAGGCAACGCCGCCCACGCACAGTTTGTCTCGATACCGCTGCCATTCAGGCTCGGGTATTGAGCTCAAGTAGTCGGGCATAACGTACGACATACGTTGGCAGAAAATACGACGCACAAATAAAGCTTGAAGCGCTCTGCAACAACGTCAACAACGAGCGCACCATAGAACGCAATGCCGCTTTTGCCCACATAGCTGTTGCGCATGCGCGGCCTTCCGGCCGTGTTGGTAAACAGAGCCGCGCCGCGTGTCGGTCCATACTTGTTTCAGCCAGACGCAGCCGATGCTACAGGCACGAGCTCCACTCTAAGAAAAAAGGGAGGAAAAGGTAGCAACGGCGCGTTTCCTCCCTTCTACTGACGCGCCCCAAGCGGACGCGAGAAAAGGGAGGAACGAGACGTTTTTTTCCTTCTCAAGGCAGAAGGGAGAAAGGTACCGCCTTCCCGCCTTATCTTCTTTCGGTTTCGTTTTTCAAGCACGTCGCGCACGCTGTTTAATAAATGTTGTTGAGTTGATTGAGCTTCAGCGGCAGCGAAGGCCGCCTGTAATTACGTCTCCCAGTCCGAACTTGCAGAATATTTCGGTTGCATTGATGTTTTTACCACTAATCTTGTCAAACGAGCAAACGAAGCCGCTAGTAACAGCGAAGTTCCGGAGCAGTGTCAGCATACGTACACTGGACTAAGTAGGCCCTCTCCGGATTAGGGGAACTCACGCGGAACCACGCGGTATACAAGGGGCGCGTTCTGTAGCGGCTCCCTCAGCTCCGAACGGAGTAACTCGAGTCAAAGTCCCCAAAACGCCCACTAAACGAAAAACAACAACAAAGAAACGCGGCTTTATTTGTTTTTACGCAGTTTCCACTTTCCCCCTGTGCCAGACGATTGCCGAATAAAATGGAAGCAGGCGACGCCGAGCACGATCGTTTTTAGGGGCGAAGCTCCTTAGGGGCTAGCCATGTCTGTCCGTCCCTCCGTGCTGGCGTCCGGTGCTCGTGCTCGTGCTCGTGAGCTCACGGCCTCACGTGCTCGTGTAGGAAAAAAAAACAAGATGAAAAAAATGATGAAAAAATATGTTTGCGCAGTCGACAGGATTCGTATACCTGTGCGGGGAGACCCCAATGGATTTCCTAGTCCATCGCCTTAACCACTCGGCCACGACTGCGGGACGAGTAGGGGGCTTTGAGATGTGGTAGTAACTCAAGAGCTCGGTATGTCATGGATGAAACGTTGCATGTAGCCGCTCAACGCCTATACAGGAGAGGGCGCTGCGGTCAAATGCGTATATAATCGCGTTAAACTTTGCATGCATTGGCTCAACGTTTATAGACGAGAGGGCGCTGCGGTCAAATGCTCAAATGCGTATATAACCACGTTCCATACCACACATTCTCTTTCTGACATGGATGAAAACGAACGAAAGGCTTGGCATGCTGCGGCTCAGCGTCTACGCAGACAAGCACCACCAGAGCTTCGCCCCAATCAACATCATTCACCACGTGGAGATGCGGTCAATTTTATTTGACGCCGGTATTGAAGAACTCTTGACAAGGTTGTTAAAGAAAAAGCGAGTGACTGTACGCACATCAGCGCTGCTGTTCGAAGCGATCCAACGCGATCGAGCCCTTCGCAGGGCGGTGCAAAGGCTGCTTCTGTTATAAAAACCGACAAAAACGTCGTCAGCACATGCAAAATCGGGAGCTCGGCGAATCTATACGCCGCCGGTTGCGATACTTTCATACGGCCATACGTTTGTTCTGCCCTTCGTTACGTACTTCCTATAAAATGTATGTATATACACACGGGAAGTTCGGCCGCGCTCGGCGATCAAGTTTTGTCGGCCGAAGCGAGCGTCAGCCAACGTACACCCCGATTTAGCTACGCAAACAAAACATTAATCAGGATCTGCTCTGCATGCGTGAGCGTCCAACCGACTACCAAAGTCGCGTTCATACCTCGCCTTGCTCTGTTCAGCGCGGACAGGACTATATCGTCGATATTCACCGAGTCTCCGTGCAACGGCGATCAAGACACGGCGTCAAATGAACGTTTACGTTGATTATTAGCATATTCAAACCAAACAAAATACGGTCCAACGTTGAGAACACGTGGAAATTTTTACGAAGGCGCAGTGCCGCAGGAAAAAGGGCACAACTCGTCGAAAGCAAGTTTCGGCAGCCTCGCGGCGTCTTCAAAGTTTCCTTGGCACGCCGAAGTGCTGTGTCTCTGTGCCTTCGCACGCTTGGATACCGATCAAGAATCGACGCCGTGTGGATATGTTTTGCGAGTGCAATGTCTGTGAAGCAGTGTTGGGTGAAGTACACTTAAAAAGTACTTGAAGTATAGTACAAAGTAAATTAGAGGTTACGTACTTCAAGCAAAGTAGTAAGTACACAGGACACAATGTACTTGAAGTAAAGTACTATAAATGGAATGTACAGGGTGTCACAAAAGAAAATTTACACGTAGCCAAAGTGGGCTGGACAGCCCGCACAATACACTCGTGGGTGTGACGTGGGCAAGCCCATATCGGGCTGCCCATAAGTAGGGTTCCGCGTTTTCGGTTTCTATTTTTCCAAAGTTCGGCGTACTTTTTTCGGTGTTTATTTTAAAATTCAATTTTCGGTTTTTTTCGGCGTATATTTATGCTCACAAAAGTTTATCGGCTTTTTTCGGTGATTATAAAATAAACACCAACGGACACCGGATCAGATGATCCTTGTAGCTCTGATATTTGTGATTACTCAAAAATAACGGCACAGATACATTGAAAAAGAAATGGACACTTTATTTGGCAAATGTGTGCAACTGTAAAAGAATCAAGAAAAAAACACAGAACTACAAACAAGTCAAATATGAAGCCTATGCCCAAAAAACATGAAACTTCATCTTTTGTGCATCAGGATTACGGGATCTTATTATTAGCGGCAAGATGTATTGGTGACGCCCTCTTATGGTTCCCTCTCTTGACGTCATTACCTCGCGATCAACAAGTTCGATGGTGTTTCTAATGAGCACGGTGGAAGCTTGAAGTCATTGCGCTCTGAAACCAACACTACCAACACCGTCAAAATTGAAGCTCTTACATTACTCTTATTAATGTCAATGAGAATACCTTTGCTGACGTCATAGTCAGCATTCGGCCAATCGTGGAAGGCCGACCACAGCGACGCTTTCAATCGCGCACGTCGCCAATAGTAAACAGACATGTGCTTTCCCAGGTTCTCCTCGTTGATCCGCACTCTTTCTTTCCTCTTAATATGACCCTGAGCTTCGAGAATGCCCTCTCAACGCTAACACTGGACACTGGCAGGTTGAGGAGATGAAGCGCTGCTGAGCCAAAATCGGCCAATCAACCAATTGTGACCACCGAAAGATACACGGTGCGACGTTTTGAAGCACAACACAACATGCAGAGCTTGCATTAAGTCAGTCTTCCTTACAACGAGTTTGAAAACACGCTCGTACATGGTGAAGTCATGGGGCATTTCGGACTTCACGTTCCGATCGATGCTGCGCACATTAAACCAAAACGTCGTGATGGGATCCGTGTATCCCATACATTCGGACACGTTTCGATAGACACTGTCGTTCCACTTTTTCGCCACGGCTCTGCGGTACGACTGGAAGGTTAATGTGACCTTTTCCGGTTAAAACTGAATTTTAGAAAATGGATTCAACGTACTTTTATCTGTTTTTATCGGTTTAAATCGAAAATGCCGAACCTAAAAACTGACCTTTTTCGGTTAAAACCGAATTTCTGAAAAGGAATTCGGCATACTTCTATCGGTTTTATCGGCTTAAACCGAAAACTTCGAACCCTACTTATGATAGATGCGACGGAATTTGTGGATGACAGATTGTTAAATAATGATTTGTTATGCTAAGAGTCTTTTCGTGTGCTACTAATTGATACTAGCGTTTTGTGCGCTAACAAGGCAGGCATTTTACACGGCGAGCCACTTAGGAGATTTTGTTTGCGTGGGCACACAAACAAATATGTGTGGACTATAGTCCGAGTGTTTCCAGGTATAATTTGTAATGACCCGGTTGCAGGAAAGTAGTCGACCAGTCTTTACTAGCGACTGCAGAACCACTCTGTGTTTTTTTCTAGTGTGTTCGTGTTGAATGTTTTTTTATCGGTATGGAGCTTCGTATTGGGTGACCCGACTTTGGTGTCACTTGTGAACTTTTAAATGTTTCGTCTCTCAAACCAGTACAAAGAGGCTGATGAGGTTTTTCTGAAAAATATTCTTTGTAACACATTCTGAAACAATTAAGTAAAAACAATTTTCACAATATTTTGCTCCTGTATTTTATGCAAAGTAACTAATTTTTTATGGTTGTCTTCGTGGCCAAAATAAAAGATTTAATATTTGTTAATTGCTGCCTTCTGTTGGTTGTCCTTTCCTTACTGTTCCGTGAAATAGTTTTATATTTCATATTGTACATGGTTACCTATTTACCTGTCTGTCCTGAAATTGTAAATGAATTTAAGCGTGCTTTTGAGCTGTTGAATAAACAGCTCAAACGTCCAAGTAAATTCTAAATTAGCAACCATAAGCTCATTTAAAATTGTAGTTAGTCATGACAGCCTAGGTGGCGCAAGCTAGCGCCGAATACAAGTGGAGGCGCTAATATTAGTTATCCATCCATTTGGCTAGTAGTATTCTGCGACTCTATCCATGTTGAAAAACGAAACTGAAAGCATTGAAACAGGAAGTCTAGAAAAATTTACTAGGAGCGCCGGTAGTCGAGTGGGTCGCTGGGGCCTGTGGGAGTGGCGACTCTTTACATTCTACTATATTACTCTATGCCTTTTCCCCGAACACTGCTGATGCTGCATGACTCCCTAACCCCAAAATAAAATAAGCAAAAAAAAAAATCTTCAGCAAGTCGATTGTGTAGACGACAAGGGTTGTGCAATCATACTTTGAATGCCTTAATTTTTTTTACCATTTTCTTTTGCCGTTACTGCTTTGCCCGTATTTCTGTTTTCCTTTTTTTTGCCTTTCTATTTTTGCTGCCTGAATTTAGTGAGCTTTATTTTTTTTTTTATTGCTTCCTTAATTGAGCGGATAAATTCCCCGCTAAATTTAGCAGAACAATTTCCCGCTATATATAGCTGAAAATTTCCCCGCTAAATTTAGCGGAAGAAAATGCAGCTAAGTTTAGCAGGAAAATTTCCTTGCTAAGTCTAGCGGGAAAATTTCCCAGCTAAATTTAGTGTAAAAAAATTGCCCGCTAAATTTCGCGGACAACTTCCCCGTCCGCCTCGTTAAGACATGTTTTAGGTTGTGAGTCTGCTTTTTGTCCAAGTTCACACCGAATTTCTTGGGGTAGCACAGTTTTATCCATGCACGCATTGCCAAAACAGAGTCTGAACATCGGTGAACTTCGACTTCTTCTGTCAAGCTTGTCTCAAGCGTGTAATTGCCGTATGGGTTGGGCTGAGACGTGGCAAGTTCAACAACAATAATGTAGATGATTGGGAGGAGACATGGCCAAACGTGTCACCTCCATAACTATAGTCGGTGACAACTCAAGAACGATGTAGAGGCAGACGCAGAAACGTAATGCGCCCACTTGAGGTCCTCCGCCGTCGAGAAAATAGTTCCATAGAAGCGCGTCTTTTTCCTTCCTCAAAAGACGTTTTTAGGCTAATACATTAATTATTCATGCCACTCACAGCAGTTAGGAGCTGTTGTTGCCAACAAACCGAGTTCATTCCCAAAAGAAAAGAGTCGTCGAACGTGCTGTCTTCCATGTGACTTCCTGTCTAAAATTCTGTCTTCTAGCTGAGGAGAAAGAAAACTCGGAACACCATAATTTCTCCTAAAAACAAACAACAGTAGATTATTTTAGTTTGTTCTAATTTACGAAAATTTGAACCTGTTCTTAGTTTAATAGGCTTCGTCGACAAATTATATACGTGTATCATGCGTGTATTGGGTTTGTTGAAAAGGAATAGCTTCTACTTTTCGGCTTTTGACGGATTCACAAATTCCAAAGTCATCGACATTCGCCTTTTCGGCTACCTTCCGTCATGGCTTCCAACGTGTTGACAGTGGAAAGTGATTCTCCAGATTCTTCCTTGTTGAGAGAGCCTGGAACGTCTTCACCGTCAACACCAAGGCATCTCTACAAGAAACAGGAGTGGCTGTGTCCTTAACAGCAGCCAACGGCAAATGATCATGAACGCTTACGTCGAGTATCGCGACACGCGAACGCCGCGGTCCTGTACCGTGGATGAGGCATGCAAGGCTGTCGGCAAGCTACTTGCAGTCGGCGTAGAGATCATCCACGAGGTCAGGAAGGAAGCTAAGGCAGCGGATAAACTCCATGGACCACATGCGACACTCTCCACGAAGTGCCCAACATCCAGCCCATCATCATCAGCCCTGGATGAAGGTGACACTTGCAAGAGTGATTTGTCTGGTGTTGAGCCCTTCGACGAAGCCTGATGTGGACACCAAGGACGGATCAAGCTACTCCAGCACAGTCATGTCTACAGTATGATGAGTCAAGATTCGAGGACATACATTATACGACTACAGTGGTCGGAACCTCGGACCCAGCAGGCAACATTCCAGAACCAAAAAACGGTCCTTTAAGGACCACTTATATGCTGTAATATCGGAGTCTCTCTTGAGCACGCCTAACCCCTGTGCCTCAGGTTGTTGTTGTGGTTCAATGATAAATTACTTCATGGCATTGCCACAGCACTGTCAAAGAGACTGTACATTTGGTTGGGTCTTTAAAAGCAGCTGTGTGTGTTCTCTGCACCGTGAATCACCAGCATAGAGTACTCCACCCGAAAAAAATGTTGGAACTCACACCTGCACTGGCTGAATTGCCCATCTATAGCACGAACGTCAGACGTTACATTAGCTTCCCTCTGTCTATACGTCTACGCATCAAAATAGACTGACAGCAAATGAAAATTTCTTTTCATATGAGAAAGAAGCGAAGTATGAAGTGTCTGCGCCATGCTAAAAGCGGAGCAACGTTCCTGGCAGTTGTGGATGCTCATTCGAAGGGGCGAGAAGTTCCATTTTGGCAGACGACAATTCGTCCCAAACAGCAGAAGAAATTATTTTTTGTCTATATTCCCGCAGAGCACACTAAGAGCTACCCACTGCAATCTTCAGAGGGATCTCATGGAATGATAAGGTCGAACATATATGTTTTTAGGTAAAAAATGTCTGCAATGTGACAGAGCTCAACGTTTCACGATAACATTGCTCCGTTTCGAAGCATAAACAGGACCCCGGTGGCCGTTCAAACAACTGGCAGGCACTCTGAGAACAACAATATTGTGCAGTAGCTTGGAAGGGCGTTCTTGCTCCCTGCTCGCAGTTTTGGACCATAATCAGGATTCTTACTGTCGTCACACCTTACAGCCTTGTTGGCAACAAGAAAAAGCTGCGACAGAAGCTTGGAAGGGCGTATCTCGCTTCTTGCTCAGATAACATCGTTATCAAGACAGGCAAACAGTCAAACACTGGATACAGTATAAAGTCGTATGCGTCACGCGTTGCTAGTAAAAAACACACACACTTCGGCTGTCTCGACGCAAATTCCGTCTTTGGGTTGTTATAGTGTGAACAGCGTTTATTCATTCATATGTTTTGGTGACATATTTTAAAAATTGGATTTATTTTCTTATTCTTGTGCTGGGAATAATGTTAAACCAATTAATCATCTAAATACCCAAAAGCCCATTAAAAGGCCCGCAGTTCATTATTTCTCATGGCAATTATCTGAGCGATAAAAGGCAGCGACAACGCACAAATATCAGCACTGATTTCTTCAAGAGCTACAATAAAGGGACACTGAAATCTCCAAAATATTTTGAAGTGAATGGATCGAACATGCATGTCACAAAATAAGTTTCCGCGAAAAACTTCTTCTAACTAAATAATTACGAAGCGAGACACGTCTTGAGTTATGAAAGAATCCGAAATTAAAACCTATATAAAGAAATTAAATCCAAAATAGAGGTTAGTTTCAGGTTTCGCTACAGAATCAAAGCGTGCATCCTTGCGTAAAGATTACGCTAAACAACGTTTTTGTTTTCAGGATAAAGAGATGACCTGCGCTCATAACACCCTAGCTTCCTCGTATTACCAGAAATAATTTGTGTCGCTCAGTGAAGCCAGCACACTAGACAGGCTCAACAGCGGCATGCATCTCCGACCCTCACTATAACCGCCATTTTGGAAAACGAGTGGCACCACCTATAGTTAGTTGGAGTCGCGAATGGGAATATCACTATCTACTCCAAACTGAACATGGTGCCATCCAGCAGCGAGATCCCACACTCTCCCACAAGCAAGTCTCAAGCGCAGCCTTGTATGAATGTCAGCAACTATACTCCAAACGAGACATAGTGCCATCCAGGGGCGTCCCCCCACACTTTCCAACGAGTACACCTCAAGCGCCACCTTGTAGAAGTATCAACAACTATACTCTGCACTTGACATAGCGTCATTGACCAGCGAGTCCCCGCACTGCCCACGATTGCATGCAATGTCCAAGCACGACGGAGACAGTGGTATCAGTGGCACTCAGTCCACTTCCGGCGCTGGAAGAGAACGGACGCGGAACGTCTGAATTCGACGGAGCAGTTTTAAAGGCCCACGCCAGCCGCGGTATCAGGGCCAAAAATAACAAAGATTACACCATCACGCTGCCGCCTCTGCCGACCAGGTCAGTGGTTTTGAACACAGTTCTTTTGCATGCAGACATTAAAGGGCATTTGTACCGCATTAAGAACTTCCGCGATGCGCTGCTTCGTCTGGGCATGCTCCCCAAGCTCTCCGTCCTTGGGGCCTACCAGATGAACCACGTGTGGGGGTGACTTTCAAGACGGCTAACAGCAAGAAAATGGTGGCCATGCCGGAGCTGGGGGACTAAGCTCGACTTTGGCAAGAATCTCTCCGATGCGACGTAACGGGGGAGGGGAAGAATCCTTTGACTCCGCCCCAACAAGTTTCCCACTCCTTCTCTTACATATCCGACCCCCAAGGCGGCGGGTAGTCCCCAGCATAGGTTTGATTTGTCCCTATGCTTTTCCTACGCTCCGCAGTTAAGGGCTTAATTTTATTTAAATCGGAACTGGCAAATACAAGTCGGTCAACAGCACGGATGCTAATTATAAAAGCCTGGAGGTAATGCTAAATTGTGTTCCTGGCTGCAGATTGCCCTAAAATACACATTTGTTTGAAGGATTCACTGCGAGCATGCTGTTTCGTCTGCGACGAGCGAAGGCACACGAAAAGGAAATCATGGACGACAGCAAAGAAAGCGTAAAACAGCCCAAAAAGCTGCAGCCACGAGTTTCTGCTGCACAACAGAAGCATTTATATTCGTTTATGCGCGACCACCTGCTAACTGCACGCGCCACGAGCGATTTTACTGGGGGAGAGACGCACGACAGCAAGGAAAAGCTGTGGAAACAGGTGACGGCCGAGTTGAACACCATCGGACCAGCCACCAAGTTGTGGGCCCGGTAACGACATTATTGGACCGACAAAGTATCGTGGGCTAAGAGGAAGGCAGTCAATATCTACAAAAGCAATGACAGAGTAGCAGTGATCTTTGACCCTTAATGTGTTGATGTGTAACTTGTATGTGCCCATCAATTTTACGAAGCACTGGCCTTGCAGAGTTACAATGTCATTAAGAGAGAGCTCTGTGACCTTCTAACTCCCGTCAGTGCAACCTATGTATAAGTGAGAATCGAAGAGAACTCATTTTGCGACGTTCGTATTCGCCTCACAGGCAGCGGCTCAGCGCCCGGCAAGGCCAGCGTCGTTCTAGACGTCGTTGGCCATGATGCGTCGTACGACTGTGGCTCGGCGAAGCTGCTGGGGTGGCCAGAGGTAAGAACCTAAGCTTCTCTAAAGCTGAATGTACACAAACAAGGTAAAGTGGGACAAGCGAGGCTAGACTATTTTTGCGTAAGACCTATATGCGTGTTTTATTATACAGAAATTAAGGATGGCCACTAAGCACCCTCTACAGATTTTGGGCCATGTGTCGAGCACACCACATAAGTGTGCTCTCTGGTGAGGATGCCTACACGATTAAGAGGCTGTATCTGAACTTAAGGATCTAACATGCTGACTTCTTCCAACGTGGTTATTTGTTTTTTTTGGTTATGGTTTTGAAATGTGCATGGAGCATGCACATTGTGCTCTGCTTGGCATCAGAATGTGAAAAGTCTAAAGAACGTAAAAGAAAAGCAAAACGCACTGTTCCCTGATTGTTTTTTATAGTGCTGCGTCGACAAATGTAAATACAGTTGAACCTCGATCTAACGAACCCCGATCTAATGAAAATCGCGATTTGATGAATTTTTTTATGTCTCCCTATTTTGCATTTATTGAAGACAGTGCATTTTACCTCTCAATTTAGCGAAGTACTCTTGCGCCGCAGTTTCGATTTAACGAAGTCCTTGGAAATTGCATTTGCACACATCCGGCGGCTTCCGCGAGAAAAAGAATTATCAGAAACAAACTTTATTGTCGAAAACTAACATGAAAATGTGCAGACATTATCTTTTTCACAAAATAAAAAAAGTACACACCGGTGGTGGTGGTGATGATGATGATTACGAGTAGCCTCTCCCTCTCGTGGGAAAAAGTCCGCCATTACGTGCAACCTACGCTTAACGAACAACAAATATTGTTTCATGCATCGAGTGTTGTGCTGGAAGTGGTTGTGGTCTTCCTGGAACAATGAGTGGCCTACCGCGCAAAAGGAAAGTTCTAGCTCTCGACATCAAGGCGAAAATAATCGCCGAAGTGACGAAAGGCGAAAAGAAAAAGATGGTTGCCGAGGAAGTATGGTATTTCGCAGAGTTCACTTTCGACGATCTTGAAATTAAAGATAGCATCATAACCACCGTGAGTCCCAGTGGTTCAAGTACAGCGAAAAGAACCTGAAGACTGCTGCGTCACGTCGACACCGAAAGGGCCCTGTTCACTTGGTTTAACCGACATGCGGGCTAAGGCGATGCCTTTGAGCGGAGAGCTGCTTCAACAGAAAGCCCAGGACTTTGCATGCATACTTGGATGCACTGACTTCAAAGCCAGCGGTGGGTGGCTGCAACGATTTAAAGATCGCCACAGCACCGTCGGAAAGGTGGGAGCGGCGAGTCTGCTGCAGCTGACGCCAATCGGAGCTGCTGACTGACTACGTGATTGCGTCCCGGATATTTTGGTACGTTACGACGCCGCCGACAACTACAATGCCGATGAAACTGCCTTTTTCTTTAGGCTGTTGCCAAGCAGAACCCTCGCACTAAAAA
>JAZHYW010055908.1:0-12450 GCA_037355805.1 Ixodes ricinus | reverse complement strand
GCGTTTTCGAGTCGTATCTGTTGGCGGTTTTAAAAGTGCACGCGCAGAAATAAAAGCCGACGTTCCCCAGGGGTCGATTTTGTCACCTTTCCTTTTTAATCTTTATGTCAATGATCTTTCAGCCGCAGTATCCAATTGCAGCATTTTCAACATATGCCGACGATACGGTAGTTGTCGCTCGTCATCTGAATTATGATAGTGCAGTGCATTAGAGCACGACGCGACGCAATTAATGAACTGGTTTGGTGAAAATTTATTTACGATCAATATGTCCAAAACAAAACTGGTATGTTTTAGGAATCCACTAAAAAAGGCGGATGTCAACTTGCCAGTTATTTTACTATGAACGGAGCTGCGTGAACTGTGTTTGTTCCCGCTTGAATATGTTAATACGGTAAAGTATTTGGGAGTGTTTTTTGATTCCGGATATGACATTTAATTCACATTTATCGCATGTTTCTGGTAAGCTGCGAAGCGTTAGCTGCTTACTTTACAATAGCAAAGTGTTTATGCCGTTTTCTGTAAGGAAGGCTGTTGCACATGCCCTTGGGTACAGTATATTGAGGTATGGAATCACACTGTTTGGTAATTGTGCAGAATTGTGGCAAACAAAAATAGATCGTATTTTGAAGGGGTTATTAAGGAGTGTGGGGTATCACTTTGACTTTTCAACTGATATTAATATCTTCGAATGTTTGCGAATGCCCAATTTCTATTCTCTGTTCGTGGAAACAGTGGTGTTACGCCACTTTTGGAATAATGATTTTAAACGTCCCTTCGTTCCTAACAGGAATCTCCGTCACACGTCCCGTTTTGTCATTCCCCGTTGTGTAACTCGTTACGGTAAAAGAATTCGCTCTCATTATGTGCCATCTGTCTTCAATAAATTGCCCGATTGTGTCTTTGAGTGTACTGCAAAAAGAAAATTGAAAAAAATGTTGATGAATTCTAGACTTTAGCATTTCGTGTTCACTCTGTACTGTTTCGTTTTATGAAGTGTTCTTTGTTTTGCTTTTTCTATTTTTGAGAGCTTTCGCTGTCCGACTTGCCGGGTCTTGTCCTACAAGCCTCCCTTGGCTTGGACAAACCCGTATTTGTACAGCAAGCTATTGAACATATGTGGAATAAAATTTATTATTATTATTATTATTATGACACAGTTCTCCTAACGCCTCAAAAAAATGTATAGACTTAAAGCAGCGGAAAACAGACCTACGTTGGTTAAATAATGACATACTGTCTGCCATTAAATCTAAAGAGTTAGCCTGGAAGCGTTGCCGCCGCTCACCACGAAACCAGATCTTTCAACTAGAATTTAGGACCATCCGCAACAAAGTCAACGCGCTTATACGATCGGCAAAGCGAATTTATTTTCAAAAACAGTTCTTCGAATATCGGAGGAACTCAGCCAAAACTTGGGAATTGATTAATGACCTGCGAGGCCTTCCTCCGCGTTCACATGGCAGCTCATATGACGATGTCTTCGGACACAATTCACTCGCAACTGCCAACCTCTTCAATCAGTATTTTGCGTCCTTCTCAGGTAAAGCAAGAAACAACCCCAATTCCTTCTCTCTTTCTTACTCCAACTCGGCTTCAGCTTTGCTTCCTTCGATGACTATAGATGATCTGGAATCTATAGTAATGAGCCTCAAACCCAACAAATCTCCAGGATTTGACGGCATACGACTGAATGACATCCGTAGAAACTTCCGTTATATTCAAAACACACTTCTCCTTCTGTTCAATACAATAATAGAATCTGGCATCATACCTAACGAGTTAAAACTTGCTGTTGTAAAACCTCTGTTCAAAGGAGGCCACCGAAGTAGGGTCGAAAACTATCGTCCAATATCCATTTTGCCATGTCTTGTTCAGATATTAGAGAAATTCTTATATAATACAATGTGCTCGTTTATTGACAAACATGACATTATGTCTTCGAATCAATATGGATTTATCGCTGGTCGAGGCACGCAGCCACTTCTTGACGCACTATCCGACGACCTGAACTTTGGTTTTGACAATAACCTATTTACTTGTGCCTGTTTCCTAGATGTTTCGAAAGCATTCGATACAGTTAGCCATTCCATTCTACTGCAAAAACTTTCCACTAGTGGCTTTCGCGGCCCATTTCTCTCACTGTTAAATAATTTCTTACATGGCCGCTCTCAGCTAACGGCAATCAATAATGTACATAGTACAAAAGTTTCTTTACAAGCCGGCGTTCCTCAAGGTTCTATCCTTTCACCACTTCTTTTCAACATCTACGTTAATGATATGGCTACTGCTCTTTCCAATTGTACTCTCTACCAATACGCTGACGACACTCTTTTATTGACACGTCACCTTTCCTACCCGAAAGCAATGGAAACACTTCAACACTGTTCCAACGAACTGATGGACTGGTTTAACCAGAATTTGATTACTATAAATATAACTAAAACAAAGCTTGTTTGCTTTCATAATCCTTTAAAAGTTGTTTCTTTAAATATTCCTCTTTATCTCCACACGTCCCACTGTTCGCCATGTTATTGTAATGAAGTTCCATACTCCGACACTGTTAAATATCTCGGAATACATTTTGATTCCGATCTTTCATGGAACTCGCATCTCACGAAACTGTGTGCTAAGTTACGAAGTATTTCCTGTCTGCTTTATAATACCAAAGCATTCATGCCTTTCATTCTACGTAAACGCGTTGCTTATGCATTAGCCTATTCCAATTTGCGGTATGGCATAACTATTTTTGGTAAATGCTCCAAACTATGGCAAAAGAAAATCAACAGTGTCTTGAAGGGAATACTGAGAAGCGTGGGGTACAACCGCGGTTTGTCGGATTTAGATCTTTTTCAAGCGCTATCAATGCCAACTTTTCAGTCCCTATTTCTGGAGACAGTTGTGCTCAAGTACAACTGGAATGACGATTTTAAGTCTCCACGCCCCATCTCACGAAACTTGCGGAAAGCTTCAAGATTCCTCACTCCGATATGTTATACCCGCTACGGCAAAAATATGCGTTCGTACTACGTCCCTCAGATTTTTAACCTATTGCCACCAAGCCTTTCAGAGATTACTTCCAAAAAGAAACTCAGAAAGGCATTCCGCACACTTTCCATCGATGAAGAGGCCTTATAATATCTCATTTTCTGGTTTCGTCATAATTGGTGTTGCTTCCTCACATGAACATTTCTTCGACTCAACATTATTTATGTAGTGTAATGCAGTAACGTCTGTGTACTTGTATGTGCGCGTATGTGCGTGTGTGTGTCCGTGTGTATGACTCCTATCATCAAGTTCTTATACTATACGACTGGAACTTTTCCATACCTCTTTTTTCCCTCCTACTAGAAAAAGAGCTTATATTTGTATTGTGTATTTTTTTTCCTTGACTCTGACAATAACTTTCTGACTGACATTTTTGTATAGTTTTCAAAACTGAAGAAACCATGTGGTGTTTTTCTGCTTTATTTTATTATTTTCCGAAACTTCCTGATTTACCTCTGCTAATTAGGTTCAGTCCTACAAGCCCCTGCTGTCTTCGACGAACCTGCCTAGTGCCGTCCTGAATACATCCTGCGTAAATAAATTTATTATTATTATTATTATTATTGTTATTATTATTATTATTATTATCATCATCATCATCAACACCACCTGCATCATCATCATCATTATCGTGATCGGAATGGGAGCAGCAAGAATGTTTGCTGCAGCGGCTCCAAGCCCTTTTTCGGAGGACAGCAATATCTGCACTGTTCTAGACCTGGCGGTGCGCGTTTCACTGCAAGTGCATAGACCTGGTGGGAGAACACTACGAGTTTTTCAGGCAAACGGCGCAAGTACGTGCAAGTGTCAGAATTGTACAAGGCGGAAGGGCACTTAAGATGTCGTGGTTCGTGCTAAAGATAGCGCCAAATCATGCTGCCAGCAACAAGACAACAGAGTTCAAATTGCGCCGGCAGTTGATAGCTCTGTCGCTTGTAGCTGTGTCAACAGAGCTGGTCGCGGCTTGTGTGAAAAGATTGGCGTTCTTGCGAAATAAGTTACGTCTGTGAAGGCAGATAAAGCGTCCTTGCTAGTACATCGCGCCAAGAACACCAAAATGTTCCGCCGCTTGACTGCTCAAAATGAAAATCAGGCCCGAATACCGTCATAAATTTCCACAAGAACAAAACAACAAAATAAAACGCTTCCCTACAAGATTTCTTTATGATGTCTGCAAAAATGGGAACAGCCGTGCTGCTCCCGCAGGACGCTTATAGTACCGCTGGAAGCTTGAACGGGCTAAATAACGAGTCAGAAAAGTTTCACATGCCCGAAATAACCTCAGCCAACCATCAACTATCGCGCCAAACGTTCGTGGATATTACAGCGAACAGGATATGATGGCTTCACACTGGTTCAACGAAAGCGAAGGGTCAAATCTTCATCAGGATTGTGCTTAAAGAGTAAGCTGGCTTCGGTTCCAAGACCACAGATGCGTAAACCCCTCTTTTATTTGCGCCTTCACCCGACCACGACGTGCAGTGAAGTTGAAATTGTGCTTGCTCTCATTTTATAAGTCGTTTGTCTGTACTAATTTGACGGCGAGGCACGAAAGTTACTCGTCGTTTCATATTTCTGCGAACGAAGAGGATTAAAAAATATATAAATATATCGATAATGTTCGACTCATGGGCTCTTTTTTCAGGCAATTTTTTGGCCAATTACTGATTCATGGAAATGCCTCAACTGCAATGCTAACGTAAAACAAAGACCTGTTAAGTGTTCCTTATTTAATCAAAATGTTCGCGTACCTCGTACGAAGGCCGAAACGTGTTTTAGCAATGCTGCTGTAGGTGATTTTGCCATCTTTTCAATAAGCGAAATATCGTTAAGCTGCTATTTTTCACCATCTTATTACATTCCTCCAGCCTATAATTAATTTTTGTAGGCATCGAAATTATGAAAGCATGTTGGTGAACTTTGAAGTAAATGCACTTAAAGCCGTTAAAAAATGCTGCAGGCTATGCGATGTTTTGACCTTCAATGCAGCAGTGAATCGGTCTGGGTGGAAATAGACTGTCGGAGTAATTCCAGCATGCTTGTTGGCACGTTTTATAACCCACCGACCATTGGTTTGAGTGGATTTTTAGAACATATGTACCTGTTTTGTGATAAATGAGACGTAGACAAATGCGGCGCCCTTATTCTTGTAGATTTTAATGTCCCCGGAAAAAATTGAAATTTAAAACATCCGTCCTTATTTTCGGGTTGTGTCACATAAGGCAAATACTGTCTCTGGTTTGTGAACTATCTAGAATTGAAGCAGTTAAATAGTTTCAAAATATGGCGGGAAAGGTGCTGGATCTCGCTCTAGTAAACTTTGACGTCGACAACTCGTTCCGGCTGCTAACCCTCTTTTTCCTCCAGAGTACTGGCACACCTCATTTTCTGTTTCTTTCGAAGCTTTTTAAGAACGCAAAGGTTAATAGTTATGACTCGTTCGAATTTAATTAGGGTGATTATTTCGGCCTTTTTTATTCTTGAATGACGTTCATCGGGCACCCGTTTCTGAAGCAACAAACGTAGATTGCGCTGTGCAATTATTAACTAACCCCATTTAAGAAGCGCTCGAACTGTTCCAAAAAAACTGTCGTCATTTATTTCGCTATCCTACTTGGTTTCTACACGAGCTTGAGTGTGTGCTTAAGGGAAGAAGTTGTACTATGCATAGAAAATATAAGGTTATGCAGGCCTAGTTCTGGTATATTATTTTTTCGAAATCCGGAGCATCAGCTAAATTGTTAGTCGAACGGTATAAAAAGAATTCCGTGAGTGATTTCAACGCAGCTAAATTTTGACCCCAGTGCCTCTGGTGGTATATCACAGATAGCATGACCACGTCTTCTTCTGCAATACGTCTATGTGATGCATCCGGTAAAGTGCTGAGTGAACCTAAATGCCTGTCTAATACGTTTGCTGAATATTTTTAATCATTCTATTCCCCGAATCACGCCACACCATACAGAGCAGATAAGAGCACCAGTTCCTTCGCTAACTTGTCCGTAGCATGGTTTGAAAGCCGCTGAAATCGAAACTGCAATCAATAGACTAAACCCCAAGCTATCAGTGACATTTGATGGCATTTTTCAAATTTTATTAATTAGGGTTGCTCCTCGATTCGTACGCCATTATTAACACACATTTTAATTTGTCGCCCTAAAACTTTTTTTTTCTGAGCTTTGGAAACACTTTGTACTTTTGCTTGTTCACAAAGGTGGCAGGGGTTGATAATGTAAACTATTACAGGTCAGTATGCTTGCGCTGTGCGTTTGCGAAAGTTTAAAAAATTGTCTTATTTGAGCCCTTAACGCATTTCTTTTAAAGTAAAACTAGAATTTCACAACATGTTATTTTTCGCTGACAGGTGTGTTGAGACTGATTTGGTATATATTTTAAAATTTGTTTCGCCAACTGTCAATCAGCGTGGGCAGCTCGAAACTGTATACTTCAATCTATTAAAGGCAATTGACTTCCAAAATCTTTTTTAAAAATATTTATAAATTAGGGTTAGTTGGAGTAAATAAACTACTTTGTAACTCTTTTACTGAACTATCTGAAAGATCGAAAAAGAAGTCGTTCGAATGATTATAATGCAATCAAATGCAAAGGGTGCAAGCGAGCTGGACAAGAATGAAGAAAATTCTCCCTGGAGAAGGGAAACAATAGGGACAAAGGACAAACGCCAACACAAACTCAACTAAACCTTTACATTTAATGGCATTATAATCAAAACCGTAAAATGCAAGCCTTTCGCCCTTGTTGGTTTCAGACTGGTGGCAGCTGATAAAACCTGTTGGCTCTACTGACGTCTAACCTCTGGTTAGCTCTCATTTGGTAGAGCGCTGCACTTGTAAATGGAGCGGCCCCAGGTTCGATACCCGGACCAGGCAGACATTTTAATCGCGCACCAGTCGCCTAGCTGTGTTTGGAGATTTGTGTCTGTCCTTTTGTCCCTCTTGTCTCTTTGCCCTTCTCCTGGGATTATTTTTGTCATTCTTGTCAGCTCGCTTGCGCCTTTGCATTGAATTGCATTATATTCATAACCTTAAAATGCAAGCCTTACACCTTTTTACTCTTCGACTGGCGGCAGCAGATTAAACCTGTTTGGTCTACTAACGTCAACCCCTGGTTAAACTCAGTTGGTAGGAGCGCTCCACTGGAATGGAGAGGCCCCGGGTTCGATACTCGAACAAGGCGGTTTTTCGGTCACGCACCAGCCACCTAGCTGTGTTTGGAGATTTGTGTTTGTCCGTGTCCCTCTTCTTCGGGGATTATTTTCGTCATTCGATCCAATATTGCGAAATCATTCTCGACCTTATATATCATATTCGAGTGTGTCGCAGGGGTCCATATTTGAACCAGTTTTATTCATTGTACACATAAATGATCTCGAGCTACTCTGCCAGCCATTCGAATATTTTGCAATATGCGGATGATGTCAAATCGTTTAGGCAGGTTTCATCAAAGTATCACTGTGGAATTATTAGAATGGAGGTAATGTTGTGCTTCAATGGCGCGACCACCAACTTCTTCACACTGAATCCTATGAAAGCTGAGATATGTCTTACTCAAGAAATCTGCAGCCGCAAGGTATTGTAACTTCCTTTACAACCTACCTCTGTGTAAGGTTAGTGTTTAAATAGGGTGGACTGATGCAAACAAAAAAACATTTAAAAGCGTAACGACGTCGTTTGGCATTCTTCACGATTGATATTGGTTGCAGAGTTCATTATGATTATGACAGACTTTTACGACGATCAGGTTGTTTCACACTATACACCTGGGTAGCTAAATCCCGTCAAGTCACAACTTTCTTAGTGTCAGGACATAGTGGGGGAGGAGCCGAAAGATTGCCGCGAAGTTTTTTCTAACAAACCCGCAGATCCGTGGTCTTCTTTCGTGACGTTTCTCATTGAAGGGGCGAAAAACCTTATCACTCCCTAGGCTCCGAACAAGAGCAGCACGAAAGAGCGCGCGGAGACAGCCGTGGTTCTATGCGTGTGACGTCACGAGAAAGATTATAAGCTGCGACGGACAATTGATTGTCTCTATGATGGAGGCTTGGGTAAATTGCATTCTAAAATCAACACCGTAGAAGTTGATAGTTCTGATATCGTTCTTATTTCCGCCGATAAAGCAGCCCTTTACTAAAAGCGTCCTTGTTGTTCCTTTTATTTATTTCTGGCTCAAAGGCCGACGTGGCTAGGCCACAACCAGCCGAGTAGCATTGTCCACTTTCGGGCGGATTTGCTTCCGGGCAATTGTCTCCCCCATCGGCGGGATAAAATCATTTTATGGTAGACTTTCAAAGATTAGCCAAACAGGGATTAATTTTGCGTTCTTTAACGGAAATAAGAGCCACGTCAGGTTGTCAGCTATTGAAGGTAATGTTTCGAGAACGCGAAGACACCGCTTTCACCGTGCACAACCAAACTTGTCACCATCGACTTTAACAGGCACCATCAAATTTGTCGTTCACAACTCATAATCCTGAACCTGACGTCAAGGGTATGAACTATAAAAGGATGTCACCGAACGCGCCTGCATACAACGGGCCCTGGCACGAGCCTCTCGGCTTGGAAGTCTGTTATGTCCCCTTGTGAGTTCGTGGAACGCAAACCGTTTTAATTCCAGAATCTCTAGAACCATTATTCCAAAAATTGCACGCTGTGCTGTTCCTCGTCATTGCTCAGTTGGAACGCTCTAGCAGGGTCGTCGAAACAGGAGGACGGGAGGGGTCATTTCCCCTCCCCACTGCTGGCGTCGAAAGAGGAGCAAGGGGCATGAAGGTGTACGGGGGGGGGGGGGGCCCAGCCCCTGACCACAGCATTTCAGAGTTATAATAATAAAAAAAATTAAAGCCGTTTACAACTCCCTGTAACGCCGAATTGGAGCGCAGCTCTTGAGGAGGAGGAGGAGGGAAGGGTACTCAGGGAGGGTATACCCCTCCTCCTCCTCCTTCTCCTCCTCCCCTCATCCTTCAATATCGTCCGGGGGGGGGTCACGTGACCTGGGGGTCACGTGACCTCGGGGGGGGGGGGGTTGCGCTGTGCATGTCCCAACATGCACCGCTCGGGGGGGGGGGGCTCGCGCGGTGCATGTCCCAACATGCACCGCGCGGTTACGCCGACGGCGACGCCGCTCAAGCCGGAAACGGGCGCCTAAGAGCTGCGCTCTAAAATGAAATACGTTTGCAGTTCTCTGTAACGTCGAATTAGAGCGTCGCTCGGAGAAGGAGAGGGGAGGGTGCGCCCTTCCACCTTCCTCCGTACCCTTCCCCTCCTCCTCTCCTGCTCCCCTCCCATTTAGGGGGGAAACTGAATTGGTGTTGAGGTCACGTGGCGTCAATTTAGCGGGGGAAACGTCCCATAATGCAACACGCACAGTTGTGCAGACGGCGGCACCGCCGCCGACGGCGACGCTGCTGCTCAAGCCCGAAACGGGCGCTTGAGAGCTGCGTTCTAAAATTCGGGGGAAGGGATATCCCCCTTCTTTACTACCATTACCCCCCTCTCTCTCTCTCTTTCTCTCCACAAACAATTTCTACGGACCTTCCTGACTCCCATTTGTGTGTGTGAATGTGTGTGTATGTTTGTGTGTGTGTGTGTTGGTCGCACCTTTTTGTCTCTCCTTCCTTAGGTTTTCCCTCTCCATCCCTCGTCGCCCCCTCTTCTCTAAAACACTACTGACGTCAGTCCACACGGCGCTTATGATCCCGGTAGCGTTGTTGACAGTTCCGGAAGATCAGCTCTCAAGGCCGCGTACACGCGCACGGCTCCACAATATCACAAGTTCAATCTTCGCCTCGATTCCGGAAGCGAAGATTTTGGCCTCAAATAACTCCTTCCCAAAGTTGTGAAACGTCACTTTGTCAGTCACCCGTCATGCATCAAACAACGAGTGTTCCCGACAGAAAGTTCAGAGCACTAACAGCCCGGCCTAGGCACAATGGCGTATTATTAATTCTACCGCAAAGCGTAGGGATGTAGTGGACAACGCTTGAGCGACGTCATCAGTGCAGCCGTTCAATCGCCTGCCCCACGGTGCCGCATGCGCGCGCTCCGATGAAGCCCGCGCGCGACTGTGAGTTTCACATGCTCACCGGGAATGCAAGCACCAGTAAGGTTTGGATGATTGACACTCTCGTCCCGCGTGACGCCATCGTAGCGAGAGTCCAATCATGTGCGCCGCTTCACGAACTTCGGCCCCAACTTTGTGTTTTGACGAGAAACAGCGACCAGAAGACTTCAAAATAGATTTTACTTTTTTCGCATAAATGTTTGTATTGTTCTTTTTGATTGCTCAATCCTTACTTCAACTGATTGCATGTATCGCAACGCGAGTAATTCTGAAGCGTTGTTCCTACTTCCTTTTCTGAAACAATCAAACCTAATCAACCCCATAAATCGCATGCAATATTTTTTAACACCTTCAAACAGACCCAACATTGACGTTTTTGATTGAAGTGCCCAGACGTTTGGGCCCTCCTAAACAGTATTGGAATAATGAAGCACTTGCTGTTTCTCTCCAGCAACAAAATTTGCTGTTGAACGAGCATTAAAGCCTCATATAAGTTTTCTTACATGTTTTTTTCATTTTTGGAGCGAGGGAGGTGTTTTGCCTTCATGCGGGCATTGTTTTTTGCTGTTGTTCTCGTTGTCTACACTTTTTGTATTAGCGTTGCAGTTACTGACTGTAGAGACTTTTTCAGTTTACAATATTTTAATTTTGGAAAGTTATAATATACCTGGCGTCAACTGGGATTTGACCGAGTCTCGGCATAAATCGGAGCTGCTGGATGTGAAGAGGGGTTACTCGATTTCCAGAAGTTTTAGCGGCCTTCCATCGAATTAGCCACGCTGCAAATGCTGTCGGTAATGCGCTTGGTTGTGCATTTCTGACGCCAGAGCGTGGACTCGGAGGGGCGATGTTGCCTATTTAGCTCGTTCTTGTTGGACAAGTGGCTTCCTCATTTTTTAGGAACGGTCTTTCTTTCCGTTTACAATTAGGTCAAACATGCTGACTCTCCGGTGCGGATTGTGCTCGTGCTAACTTACTTCAGACCGTACAAGCATGTGGACGATGCCTGACTTTCGAGGAAACTGCTTTCAAATGGCTTGATGTTTGACCGCAGCCGTCACTCAGCTGACAGATGATTGTGCAGGTCTGCAATTGAGCGCTCTATATCGGTAAAGTTATAGTATCCGATGTGCATTCCCTCGTGGTCCTCTCGTGATTTCCGGCAGGGAACTGAGCTTGACGTCAGCGTAATCGCTGCGAGATGCCAAATCGTCTGGCTGGGAAAGGACTCCTCTTTATTCGCGGAGCATCGCTTTAAGGTTAGGCGATTGAATAAAAAGAGACAAACGGGGCATATGGCACGACTCCATTGAGTCTGATCTTAGGTATTGTCCAGACCGACTTTGGGAATGTGTTGGAGTTGCAGTGGGCCATTCAGTGGAACTAAGGCTATAACTCTGAAGGGCACTTCGACCGACGCTGTCGCACTCCTGACCCTTTGACGGGCTCCAACATATGTGCTAAAACATTTCATTCTATTGTAAGCCCCAACGTCCCCCAGTTTAACAAAACAAACCCGTTTCCTGATAATCTTCCCATGCCATTTCCTGCATTGCTGATTGATGATGTGGTTTCGGCCAGAAAATAACTTGTCCCGAAAAAGCCCTATGGGGAAGAGGGGATTCTTGCCTTCATCGTAAAAGCAAGAGGTGCAGGTTATCTTGGCTCTTGAAGCTGCAGTACATTTTAGAGCGCCGCTCTTGGAGTGCTCGTTCCCGGTGTTTCGCGTGCGTCGGCGTCGCTGTCGCCGTCGGCGTAACCGCGCACGTTGAATTATGGGTCATCACAGGCCCATACACCAGTTCAATTCCTTCTGATTTAGTGAAGAAACTGGTTGGGGTGGAGGTTTGTGTCGTCGCATAAACTAACATTGCCCGTTCAGTTTCCCCGCTAAATTTAGCGGTGAAACTAACCTCTCATTACCTCAAAACCAATTCAGCTTTTTTACGCTAAATTCAGTGGGGAATTGAGTCTGTGCTAAGGTCAGGACACGTCAATTTTCCCGCCAAATCTATCAGAGAATTGAATTTGTTCATACGTGGCATTCCACGAAATCGTGTGACGTCATTTGCACCCGCGAAACTTGAGAGGGAAACTGAATGGGTGTTGAGGCCACGCCTCCTCAATTCCTAGCTAAATTTAGCGGAGAAACTAAGAGAGAGAAAGAGGAAGGAAGGGTCCTCCGTACCCTTCCTTCCTTACTTTACCATACCCTTGCCCCTCCTCCTTCTTATATAAAAATATTATAATATTTATTTTAAGATAATATATATATATATATAACTGAGAAGAAAAGCAAAACCCTTGATGAAAACAGCAACA